>DVZL01006217.1:0-11508 GCA_018236625.1 Lasaia peninsularis
CATAAGGTCTAACAGCCTGACCACAGGGCAGCGGCGCACCTACAACATCTATGGTGTCTATAGGCCACGGTTGTCTCCTAACATCAGGAGACCCGTGTGCCTGTTCGCTGTCTTATACTATAAAAAAATAAATTAAAAAAAAAACATTTTTCATGAGTATACAATGAAGGACCTATATACAATAGGATAAGTGTTCAATATTATTTGATGAGTTTATACATATTTTGAAGTAGATATCTTCAGCCAATTGAGCTGAAATTACGAATACGATCGCCAAGTCTATCTATTTATTTAAATCGTAAAATATTTTTAATAAGGATATAGTGATAACTTACGTAATAACTTAAGACAGAAGGTCCGACTTGATAATTATTAAGTACATGGATCTCACAACTTTTGACGGTAAGAATCTGAGTTTCGAGGATTGGTTTTTTTATAGGATGTTTTTGATGGCATCTCACTTTTTTGTAGAGTCCTACGTTTTTCTTTTTCAGTACCTTTCACTTCTAGAATATCAATAACGATTTTACGTAAAGCTTCTGTCGTATGATTTTTCTTAATTTTGTAATTAGTCCTCTTTTTCTTTTCCGTTATTACTTATTGAGCTGCAGCTACAGATTTTCTCAAAGCCCCGTCTCTATGTGATTTTCTTAGAGGTTTTTTAAAGGCTTCGCGTGTAACTAACATAGACATTAAATCTAAGTTATTGAGTACTGAGTGAATAAATCACACAATATCGTTGCAGGCTATGACCGCGCTCCGCGTTCACCGCGAGCCGCGTGCCGCGTTCAACAATACCTATTTAAATATTTTGGAGTGCGTATATTTTAATTTCACGATATTTCAGTATCTATTTATTCATTTAATGTGCTTTATAGAGCAAAATTTATCTCCGTAAAATTATCTTGATGATGAAATAATAATAAATAAATAAATATTACTGGACAAATTATACAAATTGATCTAACCCCAAATTATAATATGCTTGTGTTATGGGTATTTGTCAACAATACTAATACATAGAAATACTTAAATAGATACCAGAATAAATTTAATAAATAACTTATAATCGTAAGGATTAAAATGCTAGTGTTATTATTCTCAAAATGTACCTTTTAGTTTAAATTATTTTTCTACATATAGAATACCTTATAGTTATTTAATTATAGACGTTACAGGTATTAAATTGTGAACTTTTTTATGGATCTACAAAAAACCTATATTTTTGTAGTACATTGTATGCATTTATAATCAACAGGGGGTTCAGCGCGTGCACGAAAGGTTTGAGACGCTTTTTTTCACGGATTGCTTTATAAATGGTGATTAATCTACTTGAAAACTATTTTAATACAAAACAAATATGCGGCTATAGCAAACTCGAATAATGAATTTCTCTAATGGTGAAATAATTTTTGAAATCGGCTTGGCAGTTTCGGAGATTCCTCGTCTAAAACACACAAATTCACAAACACACAAACGCTCACATGAGCATACATAATGTAAGGTGTGAAAACCAAATGATTCAAAATTAAAAATTAATAGAAAATGGCAAAGAGATATGACGACCCCATCGCTCGCTTGTAGAATAATCTAGTGGGTAATATAGATTTTACAGTATGTAACTTTTACAGTAAGTCAGATTAGGTGGTAAAATGCTGTATTCAAAACTTCAGTGCTTGCCTATGTTATGTTCCGTTGAGTATGTTAGACATCCAGGGATGGATATCCTAGTTTCATGTGTGCAAAGCATCATTAAAAACTTAGATAATGTGTCATCAGAATTCACAATGATTTGATTCAATGTCCAAGATATTTCTTTATATTTAGATCTTTCTTTATATTTAGATCAAAAACTAAAGCAGCTATACTCAAAGTATGCCGCCGAGGGTTCCGCAAAGAAAAAAGTTTAAACACCCCTAAAATGCAATCTACCTACAGACCAACAATCGATATATCTGTTCGTGCAGTCGATATGCATAAATATATTAATCTTATTCAAAGTAATCAGTTGCGAAAAAGGGTTCCGTCAATTAATGAGTTTGAGAACCGCTGGCCTAAAGCTAGTGTATAAACCTATTTAAACGCAGTTAAACTGTAAGGAATCTACCACAATTATAATTTATTTGTGCATATTTCAAAAAAAGACAACAAGCAACAACAAAACAAGCTTCTTCAAAATACTTTTGGACTCTCCTCTGTGGTGTAGCGGTACGACTGTTAAGACTGTTAGCCGCGTAAGGTCCCGGGTTCAATTCCCAGATCTGGCAACTTTTCTTAAATGATTTTCAGTTTATTCTGAGTAAGAATTACATGCTTGGGATTAGAATGTGCCCGATGTAGCAATAGGCTTGCCACCTTACCTTGGCTAATCGTGGGTGTTTTAATATATCTACTGGACTTACAAGTCATGGATATACAAGCACACCTCTGCCTACCTCTTCAGGTATAATAGGCGTTAAGGTACTTTGGACTTCTTGTAAATATCGTGTTAAAAATATTGAAAACAAAACATACCTACAGATGAATTAAAAACTTTTCGATTTTTTTTTAAATAATTTCTTATCAATTATTTTTGGGACAATACGAAACTAGGAT
Organism: Lasaia peninsularis; assembly: GCA_018236625.1. Taxonomy (NCBI): domain Eukaryota; kingdom Metazoa; phylum Arthropoda; class Insecta; order Lepidoptera; family Riodinidae; genus Lasaia; species Lasaia peninsularis. The sequence goes on from DVZL01006217.1 coordinate 2,596, forward strand.
ATTCTACATAATAATTACCGTGTTTAAACCGATATTAGACAGGTTATTAATGTTATCTACTTCTATTATTGAAATTGTTTGCATAGTGTAACAGTATATAAAGAGAACCAACATATCTGTACAAATAAATAAAATTAGAGTGTCTGTATGTTATGTTGAAAAAAAACGCTTTTTACTAAGTACATATTATGTATATTTACAAGGTATTTATACCAAAACAGTATTTTTTAAAATTTTTGTCTGTCGGTTTGTACCCGCCAATCTCTGAAACGGCTGGGCCGATTTTGACAGGTCTTTCAGTGGCAGGCAGCTGATGTATGAAGGAACGGATTAAGCTACTTTTATTTTTAAAATTTATTAAGAAATATGTAAAATAAAATAATTAAATAAAAACGCAGACGAACGGGCACAGCTAGTAATAAATTCGTACTAACATTATAAATGCGAAATAAACTTTGTCTGTCTCTCTGTCTGTTACGCTTTCACGCCTAAACAACTGAACGGATTTCCGGAACGTTCAAAGACGGTTGACGGTTCAAGGACATAGGCTACTTTTTAACCGACTACAATAAAAAGAGGGAGTGTTTTTACGCAATAAGTATTATAAGTAGATATGTTTTATGTTTTAAAGTTTGTGCTATTAAATCCTTACTAATATTATAAATGCGAAAGTTACTCTGTCTGTCTGTATATTACGCTTTCACGCCTAAACCACTGAGCAGATTTTGATAAAATTTAGTAAAAAGACAGACTTGACCTTGAAAAAGGACAGGCTACTTTTTACTGCAAGAAAGGGGGGAAGGGTTAGAGGAGGAGATGAATATTTGTATGGAAATATTTTGATGACATATAAATATAACCGATATGTTTTTATTTTACATTTGCCTAGATTTTGTTTGTTTGAATGATAGCCACACGCGGACGGAGGTGCGGGCAACAGCTTGTATGTTATAAATTCAGCTTCAGCTATAACAGGTGAGCGTTTATATTATGGTATAAGACAGCGAACTGGTACACGGGTCTCCTGATGGTAAGAGATAATCGTGACCAATAGCCACCATAGATGTTGCAGGTGCGCCGCTGCTATGTTGTCGGGCTGTTGGACCTTATGTGCAAGTCTACCGGCTATTCTACCCTCAGGAGCGGAATACGACAACGTTATTAAGGCGGCAGGAAAGATAAGGTGGTAGATCCCTACCCGGGCAAGCGAAAAGAAATTTGAAAATTTACAGGCTAAATATTTATAATATAATGTAGTTAATCGGATACCATAAAGTGCGCAATGTGCACGGAACTATGACATTTCGGACCATTAGATGTCACTATTGTACCTATATTGTCAGAATATCTTGTTATATATTCACTTCGAAATAAACGAAATGAAGTTGCATGTTTAATACGAGATTTTCATAGACGAGATTCATGGCCAGTGAATGTGCTTTCAAAGAAAACTAAGTGCTTTTTAATTTGTAATTATAAAACTTAATTTAAGTAAATGTTTAGGCGTAATATTTTGTACTTATACAAAAACATAACAATAATGAACACTATATACGCGTATTTATACATATATCTACGTTTTGATGCCCACATGCACTCGCATGCTTACACTTACGCATGCATGCACTCACGCATGCATGTAATCAAGCACGGACGATGTACATATTTTTATATTACAAAAACAGTTGCTGTTCCCATGTGTTGTAACCTTAAAAAAACAAATCACAAGCCTTTATTCCTCGTGTGGAACCTTAAAAATCTACAAAACTATAAGTCACTGTCCAATTACTCGTCCAATAACGTCCACAACCGTATACATGTCATGTACTTCATAGCTACACTCGGAAGGGTATGATATTACACACGCTACGGGAATTGTGAAAAATGGTGAGATATTTCAAGCTTGCCATGTGTCACAATCGAAACTAACAAACTAGATTACCATTTGTTTAAGGTTACAAAAACGATTGATATATTTTGTGTTTAAAACCTCTCTCCGTTTACCCAGAAGTAATGAGTTTCAATTACTCAATAATTAAAATGGAGGTAGGCAAATAATAATATATCTGGGGAATTACACTCCTAACAGCGATCAGTAAATCCTACTAATATTATAAATGCAAAAGTAATTATGTCTGAACCGATTTTGATGAAATGTGGTACAGAGATAGAGTTTACCTTGAGGAAGAACATACCCACCGAATAACTGACTGCATTAAAAAGCTGGTATGTTTTTACGCAATAAGTAGGTATTATAAGTCGGAAAAATTTCTGCCCTTTTGAAGTTATCTGTGTTATTAAAATAATTCATGCGGGTGAATTCGCGGGCGGAAAGCTCAGTCTCAAAGGCCGGCTTTCTCAATCTCACAAGGTCAGTTTTATTTGACTTTTCAAATTTACAAAACTGGTAGAAAGAGTATTTATTATACACTTAGTACTAGATTTTCGACGTAGTTATAAAAATATGATTCATTACTCTTAAATTATTTAACGTAATCCCACTTATATGTAACACCTAAGTCCTATGCAAAATGAGACTTCTAATATAGGTACTGAAGTTTCATAAAATTTGTTAATATCCCACTTTATCATAAACTATAAGGCGCTTTGCACACGACGAGGAGGGGCGGGCGGGTAATTTCGCCGCGAACGATAGTACCAAGGGAAGCCTATATTACCGACGCACACAGAGGGCAAGTACCGGTGCGGTATGTCAGCGGCTGCCAGTATAGTAGATTAGTGGCTAAGGGCTGTAAGGCATCAATTGCAGCCCGAGATATTTAGGCGCACGAGTGCAGCGAGAGCGGCTATAGTTCGAGGCTGCAATTGATGCCTTACACCCGAGCTAACTACTCTGCTTTACATCTTGATAAAATGAAATCGGACTGCGCGTTCCTGAATTATTTTATGCAAATTTAGATTTTGGAGTTTTCCCCTCTCTTAAGAAAACGGGATAAAAAGTAGCCTATAAACTGCCTGGGAACATATTTCGTCACGATCGGTTCAGTAGTTTTAGAGTGAATCGCGGAACAGACAGACAGACGGACAAATAAACAAATAACAACTAAAAATGGGTTCTGCTGCCCATATTAGTCATTTGGGCCTTTTTTTTAAATATCTTCAATGTACAGAACACTGAACATCCTGTATGGTGAAAGATTAATAGATTTCTATGTGGATTTTGTGAATAGATAGATTGGCGAAACATCAAAATAATGATTGGCTCATTAAGCTATGAAAATTGGATGACGAAGATATTAACTACTGGAAGTGTTCAATTATTCTATTTTTGATAGTTGCCGTACCAAAATGGTTAAAATGGTATCCTAATACGACAACTCCGCTGTCTGTCTATGTGTCCCTCTGTCTCACTAGCCATGATAGCTAGAAAATTTCACAGACGATGTATTTATGTTGCCCGTGCCGATAGATGTCGCCGATCTTATTTAGATCGTGGTTAAAGTAACTTATAGTCTCCCGATATAATATCAGAGTATTTAGACTTATTTAATCACTCCAAAATAAACAAGTAATTAAGTTGTCAGTTTAAAATGTGATTTTCATTCATGTTGTATTATTGACAATGGATTCAGTATGGAACCCTATAAGTAGGTGCACTTAGCCATTTTTTATTGTGTTTTTTTTCAATCTCTTCTAATGATGATGTTGATTTGTTTTTTAATAGCACTGTATATGGAGATTAGGCAACATTAAAGTTCCTTTAGCTGCAGGTGAATAGCTGATAGTGTATGAATAGTTAAAATAATTAAAAAGTGTCCTAATAAGTGTGCCCACTGTGAGTCGGGCTCACGCACGAAAGATCGTATCGTACCCATTAAACAACATCAAATAAAAAAATCACGTTTTTTTAAAACATACAACTTTATTGAAAAAACAGAGCGGGCTATTTCTAAAGTTTATTATTGCCGTTACCGCGATCTAAATATGTATAATGCCATCTATTTAGCGTGCCGTTTTTACCTTTTGGTAAAAACTAATATCCTGCGGTTAAACAAGTAGATTAAAACTGATTTTACGTATGTAGGCTGAAATGATGATTATCACACTATTTTAACTAATTAGTTTAACCGCCGCCATCTTAACTAACCGCTATAATGGAAATAGTCTTGGTATTAATCTGGACGCATTGTAGGATTCTACCAACACATAATATTGGAAGACCGAAGTAACTGAATGTCGAATATCACATATCCCTTCCAGATAGCAGTTACATTTGTATGTATTTTCAAAATAATTCTCCAAGGGCAATGCAAAAGCTTTTACATAATATTTCACTAATACAAAGCGTTTGAAATGAGCTTACGTTAGTCATTGTAATATCTATAATACTATTGACGAACTGTACCTGTGACTTCCTCCGCGTTGGAGTATAATTATTTAACATTATAATAGCCAAAGTTATTTCGTATTAAATCAGCTATCTGTCAGTGAAATCGGTTCAGTCGTTTCTGTCATAAGCCTTGACAAACAGAGAAAAATGTAAAAATATTCTGTTATATGTATCGCGAATGCATACGCGTAGTAAATACTGTATTTAGTAAAAAGCGGTTATTTTAATATATACATACATTCCAATTTTATTTATATGTATTGATGAGGTTAAACTAGAGTTAGTATGAAATAGTCGACCGCTTCATTAGATGAAGGGTTAGGTTTGTAACTAAGTTTAGTATGATAAAGAACTTTAATAGCCTAGTGGTAGCGCTTCGGATTTCCGTTTTAGTAGTGTAGGTTTAAAAGCCCCGCCATATATCATTTTTCTAAATTCAGTCCACTTTCTGGGTATTTTTACAGCGAAGGAAAACAGGATTCGAAAACTTTTGAGGAAACCCGGGATTTGTGCCTAATATGCCGACGGATCATCTGTCACTTCATGACATCTAATATCGTCGGCTAATCGTGGGTGCATATGTACCTTTCGGTGATAATATTTTTTTATAAAACAAAATCGGCCAAGTTGGGGTCAAGTTACATGAAGTGCACCGACTACGAAGCACAATGACCCGTAACTCACCTAATGGAAAGTACTGGGGTCAAAGATGGTAATGTACTAAGCTAGAAGAAACATATTACTTACTTTAGAAGCAGCTAAATTGTTTTTTTTGTTTTATTGGGGTTATGTCTTGTGTATTAATTATTATGGAGAAGTAGATGCTCTGCTTTACTCCGGGAAACCGTACCAATAACGGAAAAGCAGATGTAGTCACATCCTACTAATGTATAGATACTGATATTATAAAGAGGAAAGATTTGTTTGTTTGATTTTGAATAGTCTCCGAAAGTACTGTACCGATTTGAAAAATTCTTTTACCGCTAGAAACCAACATTATCCCCGATAAACATAGGCTACATTCTGGACGGATACTGGACGGATTTGGATGAAACTTTACAGAGAGATAGCTTATACTTATAGCTTATACTCATAGGCTACATTAAAAAGAGATACCCTCTTTTTTACGCAATTAGTATTATAAGTCGAAAAAAATCTGCTCGTTGAAAGTTATGTATGTTATTATTCCGCCGGCGGAAAGCTGGTGTTTAAATAAAATTAACTAAATTTAATATTTCAATTTCCAAACATTTCTAAGGTTTTATCGGTTTCAGAGAAAGAAAACTCAAAGCTACGAGGGCGGGTAATATTCCTCATACATTAAGCAAGAGTTATCTTCTCTTAATTAACTTTATCAGCCCGTATCCGTTAACTTGGCAAGACGTAATTAAGTTCGTTCGATCATCTATAACTCTGGTGTTCATACCGCCTTTGCGAAGTAGATAGCGAATACACCTAGCGATGAGGTTCGATTCCCAGTAGATAATATGTATATATTTTATGAAATAAGGAAGTGAATAAGCATACGGCTCTCCTGATGATAAAAGACAACCGTGGCCTATAGACACCATAGATGTTGTAGGTACGCCGCAATCCTGTGGCCGGGGTGTTAGGCCTGATGCGCAAGTCTACCAGCTATCCTACTCTCCGGACCGGAACACGACGTTGTAATTATGGCGGTAGGAATAGGTAAGGCGGTTGGTACTACCCGGGCGAGTTGCTGCATAGCATTATGCCACCAGTACTCTTGTTGGCATTAACCTTGATAATCTACACTCGCACCTTACAAGTTGCCTGGTAGAAAGGCAGATGGTCTATTCTACACAGAGGAACCGGATCAACATAGGGAAAAATATTGTTACGGATACCTTCTATTCAAATGATTTACCTATTCTTGCCACTGTAACGTCAACGATTAATATTATCGTGTTCCATGTTAGGAAGATAGATCTATTCAACTGCATACAGACTGCATGCTCCTTACCTTGTCGTCTACCTTTATTTTTTTTCTTTAAGTTTATTTTTCAAGAGGTTCCAAAACAATCGTGATGAAATTTATACCGTCTAATCTCTAAAGTGGGACCTACTGAAACATGAATTAATGGAGAAATCGTGTAATAAATAAACAAAAAAAGGTTCATAGAAGCACAGTCGAATTTAGAACCTCCTCTTTTTGAAGTTGGCTAAAAATAATCATGAGATAAATAGGCGCATCCGTGAGTACTATTTTTATATATATAAAAAAAAAAGTCTCAATAAAACTCCATGATCACCAGATTTTCAGATTCGTCGTAATCATCAAAGTCTTGAAAACTGTCTTTTAGGAGTTTGTTTTTAGTAATTAATTTTCTAATACTTTTCTTGGAACTTATAATCAGAGCTGATCCTGAAAAATATTCTGATTTAAGCATCTGTCTGGCAGTTCCTAAGCGAGGATTGGTTTTAAATGGGCCGTTACCAACTAGACTACTGCTGCAAGAGCGCTTGTCTTGTAGTCGGAACGTAGGACTTTATTTTCAAGTTTACTGGTTACCTTACCCCCCGGAACACGACAATGTCATTATGGCGGCCGGAACAGGTAAGGCGGTGGATCCCTATCCGGACGAGTAGCTACACAGCACTTTACCTCCAGCGATCATGTTGGTTGTGACTCAGTTATCCTAAGATCGTTTCTTACGGATACTCCCTGGTAGGGAGGCAGATACTCTACTCTACACAGGGAACTCTTGATATCTTTAACTTATGAATTTTTATTTTAATAACGACGTTCTTTTTTTAAAGAAATACTTGAAAAAATTATGTAAAAATGGAACTTTTCTTAGTCCACAAATTTATAGCGTTTTATCAGTTACCTTGGTACTTTTCATAGAAGGGGGGGGGGCTCATCTACTCGACTGTGTTCACTACGATTCAGTTTATAAAAAAAGATACTATAAAAAGTGCAAATGAAAAAACGACGTTCATAATAAAATTCAAAAGTAATAAAATTATTAAATTACTACACAGGTAAATAAGGAAACTAATTATCTTAGTTACTTTACAGCAAAAATACACTTTTGTGTGAAGTTAATATCTAATAATTTAAATGCAGTCGTCTAATTTCTTTTTTTTTGTTTTGGTTCATATTTTAAAATTAATTTAATTTCAGAAGTGCCTTAAAGTTTATTTGGGACTCAGGCAAAACACGACAAATACTTTTTATATTCAACTAGCTTTCCGCCCGCGGCTTCGCTCGCGTTAATTATATTAATACCACAAATAACTTTTAAAGGGCAGAAATGTTTCCATTTTATGTAGTCGGTTAAAAAGAAGCCTATGTCCTTTCCCAAGTTTAGTTCTATCTTCATACCAATTTTCATTAAAATCCGTTTGTTGGTTTAGGCGTGAAAGCGTAACCGACAAACAGACAGACAGAGTTTTGCATTTATAATATTAGTTAGGATTCATAATCGTGGAAAATATGGCGATTATACATACAAAAAATAAGACATTTAGTTGAATTGATAACTACTCCGTTTTGCATGTCTGTTGAAAAATTTGTTTTTACGTAAAGTGTATGAAATAGGTTATTTTCACACCTTATGAACCTGAGCATCTGACATCTGTAACCCAGGAAGAAACCTAGGTCAAAATTAAAATCCTACAATAAGATTATTATTTATTTATACGGCTATAAAATATTTGTTTGTTTAATCCAAGTTGTTTCGCAAAGAACTTTTTCACTTATTTATTTTAAATTTTTTGTGCGTCATAATAATATGTCATACAAAAGGCGAGCTCAATACGTGTAGCATTCTCTACTAGCCAACCTTTGGACCAACATAAAAAAGAAACATTAATGGCAGACGCACAAAAAAGAAACAATAAAATTATAAACAAAATAAAAAAATCGGAAAAAAAGGATACCAGAACTTTATAAAACTATAAATATATCTAATTACCTACGTCTATATGTACATAAAATAAACAAAAATAAAATAAAAATTAATGTTTAGTATTTTTTATAAAAATAGTTTTGATTTTTTATACATTTAATAAAGACAAAACAAATATTAAATGATATTTATATTAATACCGCCATGTTCATTTCTCTATCGTGATTCAATACCATCACCACCATATCCACCAGATTGGTCTCCATAGCCACCATTTCCATCTTGCTGGTATCCATCAGCTTCTCCATAACCACCATTTTGTTGGTAACCGTTCCCCCCTCCATAACCATTGTTTCCTTGCTGGTAACCATTTTGATTTCCATATCCGTTTCCGTTACCATTTCCTCCATTTTGTTGATAATTTCCTTGAGGTCCTACAATTTTATTTTTTAACATACTTTTTTTGACAAAATTTCGACACTTCTTAAACACCTAACCCCATCGACTAACCGCGAATTTCGGGTTCGATTCTTGACAGGAACAGGCATTTGCGTGATGAACATAGATATGTGTATTTCCGGGTCTGCGTGTTTATTAATTTTATTCTGGAATCTATTTAAGTATTTCTATGTATTAGTATCGTTGTCTAACACCCATAACACAAGCATATAATTTGCTTACTTTGGG
>DVZL01006218.1:0-11506 GCA_018236625.1 Lasaia peninsularis
GTGCGTTGAGGCTTCAGATGAAGGCAGACGAAATATGAAAACCTCATTCCTGACAACAAAGGGGCCGAGGGCATAACTCACAAAACAGGTGGTGGGACGCGATAAAGCGATGACGTCACTCGCCATCCGGTGATTTAGGGATGACCCCTGCTTATGTGTTTCATCCTCAGCGAATACCACAATCTGCATTTTTCCTCGAGGAAGATTTATATATGTATATATTTTTTTCAAAATCTAGGAAAGGAAAGCGGATGAATTTCGAAATTAGAATAAAATACACAATCAACCAACCGCGAGGCTTGGATTTGATTCCCGTTGAGAGAAATAAATTCATTCTTGTATATATTTAAGTGTTTATATATATGTATAAGTATCGGTGTCTAACACCTATAACACAATCATCATTTGCTTACTTTGGAATTAAATCGATGTGTGTAATTTCTCCAGAGATATTTATTTTGCTTATGACCATACAAAAATTCTCAATAAATAGGAAGAAAAATATCTTTACGCACACATCTCTGAAAGGGTAGGCAGAGGTGTATACGCATCCTTGATTAGCCGACGATGTTAGCACATGTTCGTCGGTATATCGACCAAAAATCCTGGATTTCATCAAATATTTTCCTTTACCGTACGAGCAGTCAGTAAATGTACTTATGTAACAATAATCCATTGGCACATGGCGCGGCTCGAACTTAGACTTCAGAAGTTATAGTCCGAAGCACGTACCACTAGGTCATCGAGGCTCAAAACAGGAAAATAACAATTTCATAGATTTTTAAACGCACTAAAAAACTCAATGGTGATATTGATCAATAATAAAATACTTATCGAGGGTTTTTTCTTAACAATTTCAATTTTAATAGCAGACCACAATGCCCTTAAGGGTATCCCAATGACAGTTTCATTTTACGATAAAGATCGTAAAGTCTAACTGCCCGTTATATTTTCAGTGCCACCTATGATATTATCAGATGTCCTCCTCGTAAGTTTTTCTATGAAAACTTTTTTACGATACGCATTACCATGTAAACATTTACGGCCCACACTCCGGAGATAAAAGTGGGGTCAGGGGGTTGCATGTTTTGGGGATTTTTCCCGGTTTTAGGGAAAAAAAACTGTTAAAGTAATACGAAAAACGTACACTGATTTGCATAAACTTTTCGATATTGGACAGTTTTTTAAATTTTTCTATTTTCTTAGGAGATTAGCATCTCTAACCCACAGCATGAAAGACAGTGATAGGTATTCACGCTATGGCGGTATTAGTAGATAATACTATTTTTTTAAATTGTGGTGATCTCGGTCCACTCGTCCACGACCAATGCAACTTAGATTAAACGTCGAGTGTCTAAACCGATAACAATTTAACGTCTAGACCTCCTCTTTTTCTTAGCATTATCCCGTATTATATCAGATATCGTGGTCGGCTACAAATTCTAGAGGTTTTGACTAGAGAGTTTTTATTGAAAGTAACTGCCATCTGACCTCTGCAACCCAAAAGCACCTTCCTTTTTCCCTCACCGTAAGAGCATTCAGAAAATGTGCATAAGTCTGAAAAAACATTGGTACATAGCGAGATTCAAACTTCTACTACCCGAATTGAAGTCAGAAGCGCGTACCACTAGGCCAGCGAAGCTCAACGTCTACACCGATTTTAATATAATTACTAAATAATTACTAAATAATTACGAATGATTGTATACCAAGTTTACGTTTTTGTGTGATTCGTTATGTTTCTTTTCTACGGGTCAGCTGGCAGAAATCTCTTTTGTGGGAGATAAGCTTGCCCTTTGTACTGTAATAACTTTAAGTGATTGTTTTGTTCTGTTGTTCTGTGTACAATAAATAATTAAATAAATAAAATCAAAATGCTTAAGTTGGATGAACTATTGTACTCTAACACGTACTTATGATGACTACACTAGTGCAATAACTTAACCACTAGTAACCTAAATTAATAGGTTACGGTCTGTGGGCGATGTATTTGTTACATCCTGATATTGAAGAAAAAAGAGGATAAGCGAGGAAGCATGGCAGATGCAAATTGCTTATATAAACATAATGGCAACTACTATATATAATCAAACAGTTCTAAATACGGGTATATATTTAATATTCTGTTTAGTTACAAATATAACTTCTAACCGTAAATATTTATTTGATTATTTTTCCCTAGAAAAATTTTAAACATAATATGAATAATTCCAGGGTAAAATAGTTATTGTAAGTGGCAACACTGTCGGGTCGGCAGTAGACGTTGTATGCGGGTGTTAAGGTCAAATGGAGTGTGAATGTATGACATGAGATGGCGTTTGCCGCATTTAATGGTGTAGTTAGCATTTATCTTTCTGTTACAGCTTCGAGTGTGAGATGGGAAGTTATTGTGTGAGAATGGCAACACTCGAGTGGAATAGATATTACGTGACCCTTATAAGTGCTTAAAAAATAAATAGAAAAATGTCGCGGCAAAAATAATGATAATAATATTAGAAGAATTGATATTTTATTTTTTTTGTTTAATTTATATCTTAATATATATAAAAATCGACCAAGTGCGAGTTGGACTCGCGCATTAAGGGTACCGTAACGTATCTGTCAGACAAAAAAAAACAATAAATCGCGTTTTAAAAATTAGATGAAATATTAATAAGCACATATAAACCTTCCTCTTGAATAACTCTATCTTTTAAAAAAAGCATCATCAAAATTCGTTCCTTAATTTAATAGGTCTACGCATACATAGGTACAGACAAGAATGGCAAGCGACTGGGTATTATACAATGTAGTAATGCACGGTCCGTCTTCAAGTAATTTTTTTTTGTTCAATAGAATAATTTTTATAGACTCTTCTGTATTTTTGTTCAAGTCGTAAGTTTTGCATTTCAGAAATTACAAACTCAACAACTAATTTATTCCATATTCCGAAGAGTCAGACAGAGGTACACAATTGTTCTCCCACGATTACCTGACGACGTTATGACCCATGATATGACAAGCGACAAACTCGTCACAATATCGTACACAAATCTTATCTCAAAGTTATGTTTTTCAGACTAACTGAAAAAACTCATAAAACGAGTTGCCCTACTCGGGAATCGAACCCCGGACACAGAGCGTCAAAGTGACATGTACATACCAAAATATATTTAAACACCCTGACAAACAGACATCCATGCTTACACTCGAATTCACGACTCCGTGTTTCCTCAAGATATTTTTTACCGTAAGATCACTCAGAAAATGTACTTAAGTTAAGAAAATCCGGTCTAGTTTATAAGGTACCATCCATAACAATGGCAAAAATTAAATTTGTTGTATGGGAACTCCCTCTATATATTTATTTTATCCAGTTTTTACTATCAATTGTACAGACAGACAGACGGACAGTGGAGTCTTAGTAATAGGATTATGTATTTACCATTTAGGTATGGAACTCCAAAAATCATTGACACATGGCGGGATCCGAACCTGGACTACCAGAGGGAAAGTCCGAAGCTCCAGCCACTAGACCTACTTGGGTGTAGGTTAAATAAGATAACAGTCAAATTTTAAATACCCACCAATAACTAGTTTTAGTTATTTCCTAACGCTAAAATAACTCCTCTCAGAAATTACATCAACAGTTATATTATGAGTTTCCCCACTGGAAAATTTATGATGAGATGACCAGTACCAAAGTCCAATCATAAAGTAGCCGACGATTTGCAGTTTCGAACTCTTGTATAGTAAAAGTGTCCACGTGGTGTAGCCAAGGGGATTGTTCTTGCTTTGAGCGGTAAAATAACTTTAAATGGAACTGGCCTTTGGGATGTGTTTAAGGGGAAGTCTGTAGATTTTAGTATTCAAATTTTCCCTATATAATAAATAATTATTAGACGCGTAGTCAGTCTTCTACTTTGAGACGGGTATTAAGTAGCAGTAGTAGCATCTGTGGTGAATCGGTATGGCTGTCGCCTCTTAAGAGCGTTATCCGCGTAAGGTCCCGGGTTCAATTCCCAAGTCAGGCAACTTTTCTCAAATGTTTTTCATACATTGCGCGAGCTCGGAATGTGTCCGAAGTAGCGATAAGCTCACCACCTATCACATTATGAGCCCTAGTACCTTAGCTAATCATGGGTGTTCTGGTATATCTACTATACTTACAAGTCGTGGACATATACTAGCACACCTCTGCCTACCCATTCGGGGATAATAAGCGTTTTTTTAAATTATCTAAAAAACATAATGTTGCCTATGTTTAGATTTACGACCTGTATGGCGACGGACATGTGACGCTTTACTTTAAATCGATGTACGTCCTATGCTATGTCGAGTTAAAAATGAAGATATTCCTGGTTACCCACTGGATCATTAACCAATCAAATCACTAATAATTAGAAAGTCATGATCACAGTGACCAATTAGAGCCATTTTTTGTTGTTTGTTGTGTTCTAACAATAATAATAATACATATCTACCTTAACAAAACACTGCATTCTTAACGCGAATTCATAAAAGATTAATCTATTTTTAAATTTATTTTTTAAACAATGTTCTGAAATTTTTAAGGCTTCTCGCACTTCAATTGACGTTCTAAGATTGCGGAATATAACTTTCTATCACAGATTGCAGTCGATTTTCCAAGGTGAGTGGACTTGCCAGGGCTTCAGTAATTCATAGCGCCGGCTAATGCGGAGAGCTCTCGTTCCTTTGAAAATGTCTCACTCCCATGGCCTCTTTTGCAGTTAAAAAGTAAATGACGTTGTGCAGTGAGACGTCTAAAGGCGCATTCACAGTGCGCAACCAAGTGACATATTTCAGTGACATTTTTAAAGCGATTGGCTCGCGAGTTAAAAGAATTGAGCTAATGCACTATTCTTGTCCATCGTTCGGGGTACAATAGATACACTTTTATAGGTGAGGGGAAATAAACTAAAATGTCATTCACTTAATGTGACGATTGAAAATTCTTTTCGCTGTTAAATTGATTTGATACAAATTGATACGTTTTATGGAGATCATTTTATTCTTTGAGAACTTTGTGTTTAATGTGTGTGTGTGTGTTTTTTTTCACGTCAAAATATATGAACCCATTTTATGATTAAAGTAAAGTACACCTACACGCCGATTATCCCCAAAGGGTTAGGCAGAGGTGTGCTAGTATACCCAAGATTCGTAAGTCCATTAGATTTTCTAGAACACCCACAATAACCAAGATACTAGGGCCCTGATGTCATCCTGGTCAATGTAATGCTGAGTCAGAATAATCTGAAAAACATTTAAAAATAATTGCCCGACCTGGGAATAGGAGCCGGGACCTTAGGCAGTCAACGATCTTAACAGGCGACAGCCGTACCGTTACACCACAGAGGCGATTTTATAATATAATTAATTTTATTAATTAATAAACAGTGTGTACGAGCCCTAATACCGTTGCCGTTGGTCTGTACTAGGTTTACGTTTTACAATGTTACCATGATACATGCATAATATTATTAAAGCACGCATCACTGGAGCGCTTATAAGCTTACGAGACGCTGAGTAAATAAGCTATCATATTTTCAGCATACATTTTAAACGAATTTTGTTATCATGCTGTATAAGCGGATTTCATCGATATCTTTTGTAACGATGATATATTTTAATCGACGCCATTCGTTCACTGGTTGATTTGAGTTTATTACAATAAAATATCTTCTATAATACGTTTGAATAAAGAATGAAATACTTCATTGTCATTCGCCAGCCTTTAACCAATCAAATCACTCATAACTAGAAAGTCACGTTCACAGTTATCAGTTGAAGTAAATTTTTCATGAGAAACGGTTGTGTCCTTATGGTAATTATTCTTAATGCGATCGTGCTATAAGATATTTTTTTTATTTTACTGAATAAGCGAAATTCATCGATATATTTTAATCGACGCCATTCGTTCAATTGCTGATTTGAATTTGGATCTAAAATATTTAACCGATTTCTTAATATATCATTCACTAACAATACTTTTTAAAACTGGCATCAAATACATCAATAATCTGGGGATAACGCTCATAACAACGACTTGTATCGAATATTAATTGTCTGTCTCACTCTCATAGGGCTGGTCGGCTATATATCATAAGACCGCCTTGTTTTGACTTTGTTTGAGAGGTTGGACTATCTAGAGCGAGTTAAGAGTGTAATCTTCAGCAGCTTTTAAAGTCATGCTCATGAACTATAATCATAAAAAAGTCGCAATTACTTAAAACAAAATATCAGTAAAATTATATAAATTACCTACTTGCCCTAGTAGGGATCCACCACCTAACTTATTCCTGCCGCCATAGTGACACTGTTGCGTTCCGGTCCGAAATGTAGGGTAGCCGGTGTACTTGCACTTAAGGTCGGCATCGGCGCACCTATAACATCGATGGTGTATATAGGCCATGGTTGTTTCTTACAATCAGGAGATTCGTTTGCCTATTCGCTGTCTTTTCCCATAAAAAAACATTATATAAGTTTCATTTATTTAATGATTGAACTATAGTGCATATTATATTATGTTCATTCATAACGCGAATATGAGCTTGCTTACAAAGTTTCTGAATAGAGAGTGCCCCACGTTTCATACACATTATTCATCTGGGGCGATGACACGTTAGAAGTGCTTCCTAAAGTATTTTCTAGCTTAGTGTATTTCCATCTTAGCTCATTTACACTTTCCACTTGGTGAGGTGAATGCGCTTGTAGTAAATCTTCGATCAACACTCGATTTAACTTAGTGGATTTATCGTTAGCGGTTTTAAAAACGCCTCTTTTATTAGACATACCTATCAATTAAGCTTACTTACGTTCACATGGGTGCAGATAACAATATTATGGAATAAAAGAGCTTACAAATTAATAGCTCTGTTGATTGTGAGACACAGCAGTCGCCTGTAAAGAACCTTTTTATTTTAAATGCTTTTGTGTGCGACTATGTTTTGTTATCTTTGAAACGTGATTTTAAATATCATGTTTAAGTTTCACATCGTGGGACCTAATATCATCGGCTAATTGTGGGTGCATATCACCTCTGCATACCCTTTCGGAGATTTTCAGTAAGTTGCAAAACACTTCATTGATAAATAAAAGATAAGCTTGTGGAAAAATAAATTTGTATAAGTGGAACCAATTTTGAACATTACTAAGTCAATTTATAAAGGAATCTAAAACTACAAAAAATATTGATGGGTTTAACCTCTAGTTTTTTATTTTTTTCGTCTTTGAATTTTTTTTCTTTCCGTCTATTAAATTATTATGTAATAACAAATTTTTGTGAGATTCCAACCAAAGCCAGCTTTCCGAAATCTAGTTATACATATAATTATTTCTTCTTAATCTAGTTACAAATTAGAATCGCTGTAAAAAATACACTCAGCGTGTCTTTTTTTATTATATTTCGAGGTCACATACACTTTGAGTATCATCCAGGATAAAAACATGGTTCGTTAGTTATTTAGAGTAGAATGGGGTGAAATAGTAAATGGCCACCACAGCCTCTGGGTATTTTTGAAGTTTCACTTACAGGCCATTATTTTATTATTACACCAAAACTTTGATATACATCCAAACATTTATTGTATATACACTTTTTTATTTTAATACAATTTTATACATATTTATTTATTTTTTACTTTTATTTAATTAACGTTCATTGGCGACTGTGCTTTATATAAATTATATTGAATATTCCATAATCGTGTTTTAGATTTATATGTTTAGAGCACCTTTGCACAATATTTCGTTGACTTTTGTTCCATACCATAAGGTTGCCTAGTAGAGATCGCTGACTTGGCGATAAGACCTTTTTGTATCATTTAGTCTCCAAGTTTATTGTGCACAATAAAGAGTTATTATATTATATTCTTGATAATAATAAAAATTACGAAAAATCCTAAATTAATATAGAAAATGCTGTCACTTTTGAAATTGATTAGGCAGAAAATAAGCTTTCTGTGGTGAAAAGATCGAAATATCTGGAAACAACGACATGTCCCGATCATACTTGATTGACGAACATGAATGTACAAATGGAAGGTTAAAAACGCATAATTCATTGATATTGCTAATAACTGTGCACAGAAGTTTGAGTAATAAAATGTAAAGCCATAATTGGCCGTATGTTTTAGATATTGCCTTTGTGGTTACGGTGCAGATGTTGCCTATTAAGACCGTTAGCCGCGTAAGGTCCCGGGTTCAATTTCCAGGTCAGGCAACTTTTCGTAAAAGTTTTTCAGATAATTCTGAGTATGCATTACATTGCCCGGGATTCGAATGTGCCCGAAGCGGCGATAGGCTTGCCGTCTATCAAATTATGGGCTCTAGAACCTTGAATAATCGTAAATATTCTAGCACACCTCTGTCTACACTTTCGACGATAATTAGCGTGAAGGTATTTTTTTTAAATATGTCTAATTATTTATCGGGACTATCAGATAAAAATATCGTTAAAATCATTAGAAACAACACAAACGAGCTTTCGTTTGATTTACAACTGTCGCTTCCGGTAGCTTTTGTAGAAGCGGAAATAATGAAGATCTCAAGCTCATATCTTGCGGAGGTTTGCTTTGTTCGTTTACTTTTGTTAGACTGAGCGCTATTTTGTTCAATAATGTCCTTACCCGACTTGAATAAAGAAGATTAATGAGGGGATTTTTTTAGAAAACGTTCTTGTAAACATCCTCGACTTTATGGAAATAACTAACCACAATGATTGATCATATCAGGCGTTACTTTGCGGAAACTCGTGCTTTAACAAAAATAGAATTTATTTTCAGGAAATTTGCAAGATGTTTGTATTGTTTTCGTTTGCAATAATGTTTTTTTTCCATTACGTGGTGGAAAAAAGAACCATATCAAGGGTTTTTCACAGTATTGCAAGAGGCTTAACATCATAACTACTGGTGGGAGACGCACCGTTAACATTTTATCCTTTATGGCAATAACAAAAAAATGTGGTAAGACGACATATCTTACCACTTTTTTTTTCAAATCGACCTTTAAGAATATTGTATAATATATATTTACGTGTATAATGTTTTCTTTGATAGAAAACTATATTTCTTAGAAATGTTGTTTCGTTGATATCATTTGATTTGGGAATAAAACCGCCTTTTTTTTACAAACCGTGAATTAAAAAATCATCAAGTGCGTGTCGGACTCGCGCTCGAAGGATTCCGTACGAGGGGTTTGTTGTATGAGAGCGTTATTTTATACTTATTTTTTTCTTTTTTTTCGTGATTGTTGTTACAGCGGCAACAAAAATACGTCATCTCTGAAAATTTCAACTGCCTAGCTATCACGGCGTTCACGGTTGAGATACAGCCTGGTGACAGACAGACAGACAAATGGACGGCGGAGTCTTAGAAATACGGTTCCGTTTTTTACCCCTTGGATACGGAACCCTAATTATATAAATAATTTGTTCGTTTATTATGCACAACATTGTTCATTCATTAATTTATATACATTGTAACGAAGTACACTTAACTATCAACATGTTTCTTAGTAAAATACGAATAATAACGTATCATAAAGTATTCGTTCATTCATTCTATTATTCATGCAATGCATTTAAAAAAATATATGGGCACTTATTTGTGAAAAAATAGTAAGGGAGCCCAAGAGGGGATTTGGGTAGTTACTCGGGCTCGTCAGATTATTATTACCTTATGTTAAACACTTTCATTTCATATTAAATCTCTATATGCGCTCGTGTTATTTTTATTGGCTTGAAAATATACTCGAAAGTCGTCAGATCAAGATACGGTGAGCTCATCGCATGCCAATAAATATATATTTAAATAATCTGACAATTTCACTGGAAAAAAGGAGTAGAAGGACCAGAAACTTACATAAAACAAGTCATGTATATTCAACAGCCATTATGGCAAACTGGCTGATAGACAATTTTATGTCATCGGGGACCCAATAGGCATGTATACTATCAATATCTTATTATCAAGTGTGTTCCGCACCGCATAAAGGGAAATGTCACATAACTTGTTTTTCTATTTACGCTCGAGTGACTACACATTTAGCTTACTGGGCTTCCCTACTATACTGTTTTAACATCGTTATGGGAATCTCTTAAATTTAGAGGTAATTCTCGTATTTCGAATTTCCAACTTGCAAGTGTCAAGGCGAGCAGAAGACATTCTCGTGTTGAAGCCATCTTACTTTAAGTCAAAAACGCATTACGGGAATCCTCGGCGGCTGTAAACAGGCTGCCAATAAATGAAAAGTATTTGTTTCAATCCGCCATTTTAACCGTAAGACGTCGACTCATGGGAGAATTGGAACTCAATTCATTTTTCAGAATAAGTAAAAGCTCTTATTTCGAATGGTTTTATGGAATTTTATTTAAGACTCGCTGTGCCCGCGACTTGTTCCGCGTTTTTATTTGATTATTTTATTTTACACATTTCCAAAATAAATGTAGCCTACGTCTTTCCTTGTTACATCAGCTGTCTGCCAGTAAGTCTCGTCAAAATCGGTCAAGCTGTTTCAGAGATTAGCGGGTACAAATAGACAAAAATCTAAAAATACGGTTTTAGTATATGTGTCCTGTAAACATACATATGCATTTAGTAAAAAGCTTTTTATTTAATATTACATACAGACACTCCAATTTGATTTATTTGAATAGATTTGAGAAGATCAAACAGCCTACGATATTAGGTCCCATTATGTCGCTATATCGGGTACTAATCCTGGGTTTCCTCACTATGTTTTCCTTTATCGTAAGAGCTCTTAGAAAATGTACTTGAGTTGGTAAAACTCATTAGTACATCACGGAGTTCGAAACTCTACTACCGAAATGGAAGTGCAAAGCGCGTCCACTAGACCACCGAGTGAATGAAGTAAAGTAAGACGTGATTATATTATTTTATTATTATTGCTATTCATCGTTGTCAATCCCCCTAACGACCTATTTTTATTCATAAAGCATTTATCTTCAAGTATATTTGTAGTGGTTTAATATGAGCTTTGCCCAGAGTTTTGTATGATACAAAAGGAAATTCGTTTTTGCCGAAATACAAGAAGCTTGAGACTTAAAAAGGAATTTACCTCGAGAATGCTTAGAGAAATCTCTCTGATTCTTTTGAATAAATTAGTATGGTTTTTTCTTTTTGTTATCTAAATGGTAAATGAAATACAGGGTGTCTTTATTAGAAGATTTATTGTTGAATCTCTTGAGCAATTTATCATTTTTATTTAGGTCATACTTCTCGTATTTTTTTGGGATTTTTTTCGCTGAAAATGAACGATAAACACGCTAAAGAATAGTACCAAGAGGAGAGAGTTTTTATCATTATGAATTAAATGTGTATAAAACAACTTAAATACTTTTTAGATTAGCCTCTAAGATTACTGTCACCTCTGTGGTGTAACGGTCCAGGTGTCGCCTGTTAAGGACGTTAGCCACGTGGGGTCCCGGGTTCAATTCCCAGGTCGAGCAACTTTTCTTAAATGTTTTTCAGATTTTTCTGAATAAGCA
>DVZL01006219.1:0-11506 GCA_018236625.1 Lasaia peninsularis
TCTTGCAACGACTCGCCCGGATTGGTACCACCGCCTTACCTATTCCTGCCACAATAGCGGCAGTGCTCTCCATTGTCATGTTCTGGTTACATACAACCGAAACATCTTCAGAAGAACTAGACAGTCCATGACTGTCGAGTAGTAGATTTGCAAAATATTTCTATTTTTGTGAGTTCTAAAGTTTGAGAAATTAAATTCTTAGTAGCAATTGTTTTGTCATTATATTTATGAATGGTCTTGCAAGAGTTGGCTAATTGAAAAAAAGATCATTCAGCAATGACATGAGTTCGCAATCACGTATAATAACGTGTGAACGTGGTTTGATACGATTTCCTATTGCCTATTCATTTATTCACCGGAAAACATGTTAATATAAATAACTGGTATTTTATTAGGAAATTATTAATTGGTGTATGTTTTAATAAGTTTTCTAAAATAACCTCATTTGTGATTAGTAAAAGATTACAGTTTTTCATTTATGTATTTACCTACCTGATGTCTCTAATTTGCAAAATATTTTTGCTGATTTTTAATCGAAATATACATTAATTTAATAGCAGTAAATCTGTTTAAAAATTAACTTGAACTTCATGACTATGTCATCTGTATAGATATTTTTTTTAGGTTACTGTATTTTAAAAAGCAACCTTTGCCGTAAAATGTTGATGAAATGCCGTAAGATATAAACTAAGTAAGAATCCTATAAGTCCCTGAGTATTAACATTTTTGTGTTCAAAAATTATCAGAGTTAGATAGTTCCTTTATATTATAAACAATATTGTTATAATTGTAATAATTCTATAATACAATAAAAGAATAAAATGATAATTATGCACTAAGTCAATGAAAGTGAAAACAGAGCCTTCCCTTTCGTTTATTTGGTCACTGAAAGAGAGGGAATGATTTCGTTTGCGTAAACTTAATGTGTATCTGACTTTATACGAATACAATACAATAGTCTCAATGTGCACATTGATATTTTAACTTTAAGCTTACTTGTACTATGATACGTGTAAGATTATGTTTTGTTCTTATTAATCAATATACATTTCGTAACGTGAATAATTAGCAGCTGCTGCAGCCTGTAGGCTGTAGGTAATGCATAGCGAACACTTTCCAAAGGGAAAGCGCGGGCAATATGCGATTAGTGTGCCGCCGTCCAATTAACGGTACTGATAGAATTCTCGGCTACCGTATTTTGTACACACTACGTTTAACGCTACGTCATTCTTTTGGAATACTTGGAATGATTTAAACCTTTTTGACGCATCGATGTTTAAATTTTGTCGCCACATTGTTTCTGGCATTAAGCTACTATATATACTATATACTATCTAGAGATTACTGAATACGTTGTACTGATAGCTCTTTCAAAACTGGCCAATCTCTCTTTCCGTCAGTGTGAAGTTGTAAAAGCCAAAACAAACTGGCCTTGAAGAGTGAGATAGACGTATACTATGCTAGATGTGTCGTTGTTAGAAGTGTATCTCCAGATCCTTTTCATGGTCCAGTGACATATGCCAAAGATAAGTAGTTCTGGTCTCACGTTAGACTTATGGTCAATTTCAATAAGCCATCTATTGTTAAAGAGATAATATTATTATTTTTACTAGACATAAAAGAACCGCTTAATTTTCTATGATTGTTAAGATATAAAAAAAATCAGGTATACGAGAAAGGCTAAATAGTATTTTTGATAACGCCTGGCTTACTCATATTAAGTTAAGAAAATAAGTTCCGTATAACTATAGCTTTCACCTCAATCTTATAACAATAAAAAACCCTTTCACGTCATTTTACATATTTCTAAATTTATTTGTTTATATTAAAAAATCTGATCCAGTTTATAGTTTATAGTATAAGACGACCAACAGGCTGTCAGATTTCGTTATTGTAAAAATGACACGTCACCTGCAGATGGCACCTTGGATATAAAACGTGTTTCCGAACGTGACAAGTAATAAACCTCGCCTTTCAACTTTGCAAAGAAATAAGGAAAGTTCTAATTTATTTGCATGCGAAATTTTAACTTACAACCAAAAATTAACCTTTAACTTGTTTATTTTACGTTTAAATGCACTTAACTACTTGATAAATATAAACCGGGCATTATTTGACCGTCACATCGGTCAAGGGTTAGCGTACTACCGTGTTGGGTCAGGTTCTGTTGGAGAATGGCCAACTGCCTTCCACCCAGGCAGCTCGTAAAAGGCGAGCGCAGGGTCTATTGTCACCAATTCCGTGACATTGACTCGGTGGTAGAGTCTTGCAACGACTCGCCCGGATTGGTACCACCGCCTTACGGTGAAAAGCTGATTTTTAGGGCACTATTTGAGAAAATTCTAGGACCATATAGATATAAAATATTTTTAACCTAAAAAAACTCCTTTACGCCTATTATCCCCGAAGGGGTAGCAGAGGTGTGCTAGTATATCCACGACTCAAAAGTTCAGTAGATAGACTAGAACACCCACGATTAGCCAAGAGTAGAGCCTATGATGTGATAGGTGGCAAGCCTATAAGTAGTAAGTATGGTAGTTAAGCTAATAGACAAAGTCCTTGACTATATACCAGTGTGCCCCAAAAACGTCAAGTACAAAGTGGCCACTTCGTAGAACGTAAATTGTGTGTAATGTTTAGCAAAATAATAGTTTTATTTTAATTCAATTCTGTATTGAATGTTCAAATCCCAGTAGGTATATTTATATCAGTGCAATTAGCAACAGACTGCTAATAGTTCTATTTATTTTTTAACGGCTCCTTACACTGTCACCAAATATAAGAAGACATATCTTTTCAAAAATACACGACTTAAAAGATTGGATAGCGTGTGTCACGATATTCTGTAAGTGCGAGCTCATTTGAGGTTGTCTTCAGATAAAGTGCTACAACATTGTTGCTGGAGCTCATACGAAAACTAGTTCATGTTTGGTACGGGATAACTTTATTCTTTTGTTATTTCTGTGGTTCCTAAGCAAAAGGAAAAATGTATTACATAACATCAACAAGATACAATTAAAGTTTATTACCATAGAAATGAGAGGACCCCCGTTGCCTATTGTTGATTATTTCACTGGTGCCAAAGGCTATGTGGTTAAATGCTACCACGACTATTCTAGTTTGCTACTACCATTTTACGTTGTCTTGCTGTCACTTCGTTATTGCTTACAATCGTCGTGTTCCAATTTGTTCCAAAATTACGCGAAATTTCGAAGATCCTAGCCTCAATTCGGTAATTTGTTTGATGGCGTTGAGTCACTCAATCTAGATGTCTGAAAGGTAAAATATAATGAAGACAAATTATTTTTAAATTCATAAAATTAATTCGTTACAAACCAAGATCTTTACTATTATTTCTGTTATTATCACTTATAATACTATTTGCCTGGTGTGTAAAAATATAATTAAAGATAAGAAAATATTATTTTTAAATATAAATGATTAATATTTTTTTACAGAAGCAACCTTTAAATTTTATTTTGTAATTTTACAATTTTTATTAACTATTAATTAATTATTAAAAATATTTTAATGATAAATTTTAATTTGTGAATGATTAAAAATTAAAAATATCATGTGTTTTTAATAAATAAGTTCTTTAGGTAAAGTATACATACTGTATGTAGAATTTATGGTACAGTGAATAGCGGTATCTTAGAAAAAAATCAAAACAGCCATTGGGACGGAACAGTAGACATTGAAGCTAAGTAGGTCATTTTCAATATACTATAGCGAAATTATAAATAAATAACGGCTCCAACGGTGCCTTTTTACGGTATTTTAAATATCAAGACATTGTAATAAAGAAAATAAAAAATGTCTAAATCTCAGCGCAAGTAAGTTGATAAAAAAATCGTACTTTTTTATGTCATTAAATATGTTTCTATTTGCTACATGAAAATAAAGGTACCATCTGGAGAGCAGACTTTTAACAAAGAGCTGTCCCCGATACTTAGTATTGCTAACTCACTGTGAGTTTTGCGCATTTGATAAAGCCATAACTAGCTAGCAGGAATATAAGGAAGTAAGATAAATGTTTGATATTGCGAATTACGCTTAGTTAAGATTGTAATTTCCACATAGTAACATAACATATATAGATAGTAACATAATTTCATGGTTTATTGATTACGAGTTATGACAATTGAAAATATATAAATTGACTAGCGACCTGCCCTGCCTTATTATGCATGCTATATAGTATATACCTACATATTATATAGGTATTATGCAGTGTGTTGGGCCCTGGGGGAGGCTTATGTCCAGCAGTGGACAGCTATAAGCTGATTGATTGATATACCTATAAACCAACCTCTTAAATCACTCTATCTATTTGGAAAAACCGCATTTATCCAACGGATCTTCCGTTGGATAGTTTTAAAGATCTAAGCATACATAGGGACAAACAGGAATGGGAAGCTACTTTCTTTTGTACTATAGATAGTGATACATATTTAAAAAAACAAAAACGCTTATGAACCTCTTGAAATATAAAATCTACAATCACAAAGCTAACAAATTGAAATATTTGAAATAATCCTTTGTTAGCTTGAACACATATTTGAATATTGTTCAAGGATGCGGCACAGAGTGCGTGCGGTGCGTCGCGGATGGGTGCATCAAGTGTGCCCGTTTGCTGGTCTGGCCCGGGGGCACGTGCGTGCACGAGTGCCCCGCCGGTACTCGGGAGTCATGGGCGCACGACGATCATCTCATGGGCAGAGTGTGCTATCCAGCGCATACTTATAATGAAGTAAGTACTTAAAACTCGAATATTTTATTTATAGCTTATTTATAAACTAGTGCCCCGGCCCAGCTTTGCATGAGTTGTTATGCATATTATATACGAGATAAACCTTCCCTTGGAATCACTTTATCTATTTAGAAAACCACATCAAAATCCTTTGGGTAATGGAAGGAATGGAAAGCTACTTTGTTTTAATACTATGTGATATGTCCGCAGATTCAACTTTCGTGTTATTAATTCTGGTATTCCTCAAAAAGATCCTCCACTTGATTTTTATTTGATTTGAACTAATTATTTAAAAAAATGTTTTACGCTTACAAACACCTAACCTATAGTTAAGAAGTTAAGTATGAAAATATCGATTTTTATTAAATTATAGTTACAATGATTATACATATATTATGTACAGCGTGTTACTTGGGTGCATAAATGGATGCATTGGGTGCATGAATGTGTTTATTTGTCGACTTCTTTGGAGGTGTAGGCGCAACGATATTCATTATTTATATTACAGTAAAAGACCGCAACTTCTTCAAGAAACGATACATCATATAATATGATTTTCTGTTCCTCTCTGTCTTTCTGTTCTCATGCATCTAAAATTATTTAATTTTTATGAGATTTATTATGAGACAGAGACGGGCTCGATTTCTACTAGGCTAAATGATAACAAAATTTATTCGAATTCGCCCTTCACTTGAACATAACGCGATGTTTTAAGCAAGTCTATTAATCGTGCAAATTCATATATTATATAAAACTGTAACTATTCACTTGTTAACATTAAAGGAATGTATATCTAAAAAAGTTGTATCGAAGAGTTCACTTTCATCTATATGCTAAGAATAGTATTATAACACTTTGCGCATCCCACCGACTCTAGGGCGCCTTGGTTTCCTTCTAACGGCATTGCCCCACGAGAGCCGGGGGACATTTGAATGCAGCAGTCACGACTGCCCCGTGGTATTTGAAACTCGCAAATTGCAAGTTATTAAAGTCTACCTGATTGAAGGTAACCCTAATAATAATTCAAGCTTGGTTCATTTTATTGTTAGTTTTATTCATATTTCACAGTTTGCAAGAATTTAGATTAAATGTACCTAATGATCTATAAACCTGCATCAAAAAAGTGATTCTAGAGCCATCTAGAATCATTTTTTGATGCGGTAAACGTAAATTCAAATAAGCTTTATATAATTTCATCGCATTATATGGAATAACACAAAATGTACTTGTCCAATATTGATAAATACGACCAGAATCACCAGCTACTTATTAAATGAAAAATTCAACAAAATAAACAAAATTAGTTTAAGTATATATCAAAAGGTTTATTAAGATTTTGATTCTTTTTTCATGAGTGTTATTTGTAACTTAAAAAAGTCTCAATTTTTTGCGGAATCAAGAAAGAAAATGGGTGCAGTTTTTTTAATAATTATCGAATTTCGTTTAGGTACATATTAATAAATAGGTAAGTTTACATAGGTAGTTTTGTTTGCATTTCATATTGTGTCCAGTTAAAGTGTATGAGTGAAATATTCATAAAGGGTTTAGTGGATTATATATTTCTTAATGCCTCACTTGTTAAGCTTAAGTAAATATACCCAAGACCCTAACTTACTAACTTTTTGATGACTTATGACTATTTTGAACTTGATGCAAATTAATTAAACGTTAATAATGGCAGCTGCTTACGCGCATGCCAAATATTTAAAAAAAAGTCTCCAAAGTCATCGTAACTCACTTACGACCTCCAAATAATTACACTCTGTCACACTTCATTGTTTTAAATATGAGAAAGCGGCTTGTTGAATGAATTCATTTGCGAAAGATTGCACAATGTTTAAATACAGGATATCCTTAACGCAATCAGAATTGACAATTCACCGTTACGTCAATATGACCGCAATATGTAACCTTAATAGGTTAGATGAATTAGATGCAGCATGTTTACGAGCTGAGGACATCAAATTTGATTAGATTATACTGCTTGCGATCAAGGGCTTTAGCCTATATAAGGTCATAGAAAACGACAGTAGTGATAATAGTCGTCAATATGAAGCTAAATGTTTTATTTGGAGATTAGACACCTAACAAAGACCTGTCCCAAATAAGCAGTATTGCTAACTCTGTGTAGTTACCGGCCTTACGAGAGTGCGCTGGCTAAGTTTAATTTTGGGGGCTAATTTTGTTAGAAATGTAATACCATATATCCAGATACAAATCCTAGCTTCATAACTGCAACGGTGTGTAGTGATTGTTTTTTTTATCACATTAAGGGGAAATGCTAAGGACCTCAGTCTATTCAACCTCGTTTTAATATATTTTATTATTTAATATTTATTTTCCAATATTAATTAAATAATAAAGCACATATTGTTTTATCATAGCCGGGAGTTCGAGGTCAAACCTCATTCTTATTATATTAATATTGTGTTACAATGAGAGCAGTGAACTTAAATATGGAATTACTTATTTCAGACATTTTTTAGTCTTCCTTATCAATGAAATGGATAAATTAATTTAATTTAACTCGTGGGCAACAACACCTCAAACGCGGACGACGATGTTTGAGCGTCATATGACGTGACATCTCACAAAATAAAATGTCACATTCGATAGTACGACACATATCATACAGTGTGTAAAGAGCTTGATTTAGTTTCTTGTATTATGATGTCACAGATAACAAAATTTCACGTGACGGCATTTTCAAATGACTTTGAAATGATGAAAAAAAAATTTTTAGAAGTAGGTATTGTTTCTTTAACAAAAGTATTTTTAAGCCTATGATCAAATAACCAGTTATTATGCTTGTTTTTTGCGTACCTCTATGTCGATGAGAGAAACTGCTAATTTTCTGTTTTAGCATAAACCACATTAACATAATATTCGTGATTCTTGAATTTTCTAACACCCTCCAACTTATATTTAGAAATTTAATATTTTTATTAAATTTTAATGAACCAAAAATAGATGCTGCTTGAATATATTTTAAATCTTATCATCTCCAACGCTTTTTGGTTGTTGGGTTTTAATAGCCGTTATTTTTTTAAATTTACGGCTAGTGTCACTCCGGGTAGCGACAAGTGTTAATAAGCTTATTAATTAATTGAATCAAATTTAGAACAACACGTTTTGAACAAGAAATTACAGATACAACCAAATGGAGTATATTCTGTGCACACTAAGAAAAGAAAAATGAGCTTTTTCTATTCATTTCTTTACCTCAAAACTAATTATTTCCTTTTGGTCTTATTAAGTAAGTATTTGATCCTAGTGTAGAAGTAGTATCTCTAAACGTATAACTCTATCTGTATATAGATCGATTATAAGCAGGAACAATACCATCGACTTAGATTCATTACCATTGGAATGGTCCAAAAAAATCTCCAACATGAATTCTAAATTACGACTTTTCATACACACAAAAGAAGGATTACAGCATCACTACTCTATTCAGTAAAACAAGCGCATATGTCGAGAAAGATAATTTAAATACAGATGCCATGGCAGGCATAAAAAATACGAACAAAACAGATGTTTATAGCGCGGAAATAGGTCACATTACAGTGTAAAAACAACGGGTAAACTTCGTACCCCTAGCATGGACATTTTGGAACAATCGAGATCGAGTCGAATAGTACATTTCGTTAATATAATTGAAAGAATTGATCATTAGATTCGTCCTAGCCTATTCCCGTTTCTGTATTAGATGATATCGGAGTCCGCTACCTAATCTAGATTTTACAAGGGTGTCTAAATTTTACACTAAAAATACATACAGCCTTTAATTGTTACCTTACGTTTTTTTAAGCTACTAGCTGCCCGGCCGAATTGCTAGGTTAGTTCGTAGTGACTATGCTCGCCTCCTACGAGCTGATAAAGGCAGTTGGTCTATTCTACACGGAGGACCCCGACCAACACAACTCTAATAAAAGACAAATAAAAAATATTTATACATACATTAGTTCATAGTTGACATAATGTCAGCAGCGCTACCTACCGGGTCAAATTATACATATGTATTTTTAAATTATACAGGAAACCATCGAAACATCCATATAAAATTTCAACCCAATAGATTTAGCCATTAGTTATATGAAATAGGTAAGGATGGAAAGATAATTCTTACTACACGTTGTCCCATTACCCGTATTCCCGATAATATTGGCTTCTAACGGTAAAATAATTTTTAAATCGGTCCATTAGTTTTGGAGACTATTCAATACAAATCTTTCCTATTTGTAATATTAAGCACTTACCTATAGTTGTTAGTCGTCTAATTATTTTCATTTTATATGACTAATCAAACCTTTGTCAGGTCAGCTAGTGTTCTTCATCCTAGCTTTATCCCGTAGCGATATCAGATGATATTAAGATCGGGTAGTTAACCTTGAAGATTTGACAAGGACGCCAG
Source organism: Lasaia peninsularis (assembly GCA_018236625.1). Classification (NCBI taxonomy): domain Eukaryota; kingdom Metazoa; phylum Arthropoda; class Insecta; order Lepidoptera; family Riodinidae; genus Lasaia; species Lasaia peninsularis. Next base: position 9,168 of record DVZL01006219.1, read on the forward strand.
TCACAGAGCCAGTACACAGAGCGTTTGTCATCTGATCTTACAAATAAAATTAAACCAAATCCTGGATTAGATCGAATACGAATACACGAATGCGGGTTACCCTACGATATTTACCATCACCGTAAGAGCACCCAGAAAATGGATTTAAGTTGGAAAAATACAAAATATTAGATAATACTAAGTGACAAATTCATTAATTTTCTATTTCGCTCCCTATTGTGTTGAACGAACGCAATCACAGTAATTTTTTTAATTCAAACATGCCCAATAAAATAGAACTCATAGTGATAAGAAAGAAACTTCGGGTGCAGTAACCAAAAACATCAAAATATAGTCGTGGATATTCTAGTACATCTACTGGATTTACGGGTCGTGGATATACTAGCCTACCCCTTCGGGGATCATAGGCGTAAAGGTACTTTTTTTTCATCAAAAGGTCGTCTAACTAACTTATATAGTGAAAGTAACAAGTAATCTAAATTGCTAGATTTTTCTACAAGCTATGATTTATTTCTGATATTAGTAGTTTCTGACAGGAGAACTGTCAAATCATTTGATATTAGTAGTTTTCTCCGCTAGGATAACAAATACAACACTCTGTAAGTTAACTGTCGAGAACTAGATATACTGTGGACAAATTAAGGGAATAGTTCGTGGTAGGGATCCAGATCCATACTTTGATACACTTTGGATGATGCAACGAACATTAGTGAAGCTAAACCGTAATGGAATTTAATATTATTCAGAGCATGTATACATTGCTGTTCTGAATAACATACACTTGTGTTTTTAAAACCTACACGCATATTTTGTTGAGGTAAAATATTTAGAATACTTGGCCGTCGCAAATGTACCGCAAACTATAATATGGTTCAACTTTTTATTTTTAAACTCGTTGTGCCTAGGATTTTGTTAAGTTTTCCTTAATTACGTAAAATCTACTGAATGGACTTTAATCGTTTTTATGGCTGTAGTTTGTCGCCTCTAGTGGAGTTGGTGTTCGACTTTAACGTCCGAGGTCCCGGGTTTGATTTCTGGGTAGGACCAAGTTTTTTCATTTTATCTGAGAAACATAAATCAGGGCGACCGGGCGCGACAAAGTTCGCCGTAATAGCTAGTATATAATGATATCCATTTTGATAGTGAAGGCTTATTTGTACAGATAAATCTTTATAGGTTGTCGTCTAAAATCACCAACAAAACAATGTTATAAAATCTATATAAAAAACAATTATCACCGAAATATTTATACGCGAATACTTAGAGACACGTCCTGGACATATCCTTTTTTATGCGTTCATTATTGTCAAGAGGTTTGTACGAAAAAAAAATGGCAGTAAAAACGTTCGCCGCGTCATCAAATTATTAATACCCACATAGAAAAAAAGCAATAGAAACGTTCGTGGTAGTACCAATAAATCGTTGCAAAAGGTACGAACATAAACAAGGACATACTTGTGTATTAAGTCTCATTCATGTATTTCAATATACAGATTTATGAATAATCTCTGCAACTGTAGATGTACGTTTTCACGTGTAAGTACGACTCGTACTGTACGAGATGAGAAAGTACTAGATTTTACTAGAGATTTTAAATCACACTGGTGCGACAAATGCCATGTGCTCGTGAATTCTATTCAGAATCATGGCTTTCCTTTTACAAGTGATCTTTAAAACATTAATCTCTGTTTGTTGGTTTTCGTATTTGAATAAAAGAACATACAAAATAATTTATTAAGGTAATTTTTACACATCAAACAAATTATTTCAATAAAGGAAAATAATTTATTTGCGCAATATGTGTGCTAAAGATTTCGGCCCTATCTACCGAAACTACCGGAAGTGGGAAGTAATTCTCTTTTAAGTATGCAATAGCTAAGGTAGGGGACTGTCTATGATGTCTATGTTTTTTTTTTGGAGTTAATGGCAATGACCATCTATTTTAGGACGATTAATATCTTCCAATCTCGTGACAGTTACATTTTTTTCTAACAAAGCAAAGGTTTAAATATTTGTTCATATATAAAGCGAAGGGTTCATTAGTCTTTATATTTGCAGGTGTTAGTAGGAGGTGCGTGTGGTGTGGTGGTGTGTGTAGCCCTGGTAGCTGCTGTTGCTGCATACGCCCGGTGCCGCAACAACAGCCACGGACAAGCGCAACCACTGCCGCAACCTGGGAACGATGATGACGCACAGCTACGGGAGTTTCATAAACAACTTGATTGCCTACGAGTAAGTATCTTATAGAACAACTAGCTGTCGGCCCGCGGCTTCGCCCGCGTGAATTATTTTAATAATACAGACAACTTTCAAATTGCAGACATTTTTCCGACTTATAA
>DVZL01006220.1:0-11505 GCA_018236625.1 Lasaia peninsularis
GACCGAGCTTTTGCTTGCGGTTTAGACAGTGACACTTATTAAAGAGGTTAAATATTATATAAATACTGGCTTCAACTAAAATACTAAACTTAAATTTGACTTTATAAAAAATATATATTTAATGTTAATTAAATACGTAAATAATCATCCTAGTGCTTATTTATACGATTGGTCCATTTGGATATGGGAATCCAGGATCTGCTCTCCTATATTTGGTTCGCGGTATGATTATACTTAGTATAAAATAAATAGTATTAAAAATAATATAATTAATTTAATTCAAAGTAAAAAGCGTGGGGTGCTTGTTATTTAAAATAGTATAATCATTCTATAGGCAACTAGGTATATGTTACAGGTTAGTTATGAACCACAGTATAATGCACCCCACGCTGTTTACTCTGAATTAAATAATTTTGTTAAAAACTTACATTATATTATAATTTTATTTTGAGGTGATTTAATATAACTGTTTGTTTGGTTTTCTCCCCCTGTAACATGAACTCTTCATAACTTAAAATTATTTTCTAGTTTTTGGTTGTACAAGCAATAAAAGCGTGTTTTTTTAGTTTTTTTTAACTATTATTTTTATAATGTCCAAACCATAATGTGTCAGCTTAAAATGTAGCTTTATCATAAAAAAAATCATTTTGCAACACATTGCCGAAACTTTTTATTTTATTCAACAAGTGTACCTACTCAGTGAATCTAGGTCGTGAGTCGGCTAAGATCATTTGTATTGGTACCATCGCCTTAGTTATTCCTGTCACCATAACGGCAGTGTTCGACTATATTCTTTGAACGATACGAGGATTAAAAATAGCGTCAAGTTGAAAAACGTTTCTATTTAAATATTTCTAAAATAAAAGTAAAACTGCCTGCCAGTGAAAGTCTGAAATATATATATATATATATTTCAGACTATACTACTGTGCAGCAACTCGCCTGGGTAGGGATCCTGACCATAGGACAACGACGCACCTATAACGTCCGACGTACCTTTAGGAGGACCGTGTGCTTGTTCACTGCCTTATACAATAAAAAAATTGTTTGTAAGTACGCGAAATTTCTACAGATGTTTAATAACCACTTTGGAATATGTCGATTAAAAGACGTATGTTCTGACTAATTTGACACGACTAAATTGTTCTATCGCTTTCGTTTTTATTATTTATCTAAAATGATGTTATTAGTAATCAGTGAAAAAATAAAACATATATTATTGATTTATAATATATTTTCTTTTACGTGTTTTTATGACTATTAATTGATAATTAAACATTTTAGTTGATGTGTAAGATGATCGCCCTTGTATCTCACTCGTATTTAAAATGATTAATTGAAATCTGATTAAAAATAAAAAAAAAACAATTGAAAATTGGAAAATTATGCACTGAGTTTGTTTACTAAATGTTAGTTTTTGTAAAATGTTTTTTTTCGGGCCGTTTGGCAATAGTTCATGCTTATTTCTAGCGCGATAAAAAAAAGTAAACTTTCACGCCATTTTAATATGTATTAACATTTTGCTATGAATAGAGTTTTGGTGGGAACGCGGAATAGAGCAGATCACCGAGAGATATTATTGTTCCAAAATGGTGCTATTATTAGTGTTTTATTAGTAAAAATGGTGGGATTTTTATCATAAAACGTTTAATAATGTGCATCAGTGGAAATATGTGATATCTGGCAGTGAAAAGTGTGGTTTCGTGTTCCCGCCAAAATTCCACAAAATTTCTGGTAAAGTTCCCACTACTTTACCAGAAGTCCGTCATCTCATTTTCCATGCAATCATCTCATCACCCTCATCTTCCATGGATATCCCATCATTGATAAAGAATAAAATACGAAAGACGTGGCTGTATGGACTCAGTTCCTTTGCCTTTCCCATTTGGGATAATCAAAAAAAATGTATTAACATTTTGCTATGAATGATGTAAAATTTTATGGCACCCTAGTACAAATAAGGTATTAGAACTCAGGCGGGTTGTTTTTCTATTACACCTCCATTAGTATTAGTCTTAAGTTAGCAGCGAGCTAAATATTAATCACTGTCATCGTACGTATTGCTGGTATTTAAAGGTGATAATTGCTTGTCGAAAATGCGATACACTACAGACAAGATTGATTAAGTGAAGTTTTCTTTAGGAACCGGCTTTCCAATAATTTCTACTAAGATTTAGCTTGTAAATATATCATAGAAACCTTATAACAATGTAAATAGGGTTTGTTTTTGAATGATAAATGATTGTTTGCATTTTCATGTGCAGTGGCCTTGGAAGGATAAATCTGTACCTCTAGTGTAAAGAGATTAAACTCTAATTCCATAATTTTACACAGCCACAAAAAAAAGGCTTAAAATGTGAACTGTCTATTTTAATATTTAAAGTATTTATTTTTGACTGTTTATGACAACATTCAAAACTATATAATTTACATATTATAATAAAAAATTTAAATATTATTATATAAAAAATGATATATATTGGAGTTTAAAAAAACTCCAAATAATTGATAAACTGCAGTTTAACCCTTTTACACTAGATACACAGAAATATATGTTAGTAGTTTGTGCAAATGGCTTTGCCTTTCTCGTTTTAAAGCACCACAGTATTCATTCGAATGAAGATAATATCTCCGCTGTGACATGACATTTTTTATGAAACACTTTAAAAAGTAAAAGCTTTATGGAAATTGGTCCAACAGTTTTCCTTTGCGTTAAATAGGTAAAAATACATTTTTCGTCTATAAAAAATAATAAGGCAAAATATGTAACTTATATTAAGCAAATAAGAACTTATCTACAATATTGTAAAACAATAATTGTAATAGTAGCAAAAAATATTTTTTATATATATATATAATTTCTTTATTTAAAATATCTCCTTAAAGCTAAGCTATTAATATCAGAAACCAATCCGAAAGCAATACACAAACTACTGTATTCTTCAAATCGATTTGCTTCAACAATCGCAGTTTCGCGGCAAAATAACGGAACCAATTCAAAATTATTTATTCTACGTGTATTCGACAGTTCTGTTACCGTTAAGATTTCCTAAACCAAATTGGTGGAGTCACGAACTCTCGTGTGATCGGCGCGACCTTTGGTGAGCTGTGCTACAGACCAATGTCACAGACAGCCTATGGGCGCAGCCTGACTTACACTTTCCATTGTCACTACTGAATGTTAGGCGTAGCCTTTCTTAAGGGGAGTCCGTAGTCAATTAAAAAACTGATGTCCGTTTTCACCAAAGATAAGAATCAATGATACTATATCCTAAATGATATATTATACTGATTATATGAGAGAGATATTATACTGTTGGTTGGTAATAATGTTAGGCATAAAATTCAGGGATATCCTGTGAAAGCGGGCAATAGTCTCCCATTTCTGTTACTACACTGGATTATAGATGGAATACGGATCAACGGCTATTACGATGACTCCTTGCGTAAATCTTAAATTTTAAAAGTATCTAATATATATGTATAGTTGTATTATAACTAATTGATAATTTAACAATTTTAGTTAAAAAAATGATTTTTTTAATTATAATTTTTACTATTTTAACTGTTTAACTACTGACATATGAGATATTTTAAAAATGACTTATAATCTTTAGATTTTGGAAGAGTATGTCTTAAGACAAGTATTTTTTTCTCAGAATACGCCTTAAGAAAATATTATTAGGGCAACAATTCTCTTTCCTTACATAGTATAAGTATTAGTAAACTAGTATCTACAAGTAAATAAATAATCAATATATTTGGATAAAACAAATTGATTTAACGCCCAAAGTAAATTCGTAGTGTTATGTATGTTAGTCACTATGCTAATATAAAGAAATATTGGAATTTTAATAAACACCCATACATGAAAATACAGGCATATTCATCACACAAATAACTGCTCCCTTGAGTCAAACCCAAGTCCCACAGTAGGTGGCGTTGGGCGTGAATGCTAAGCATCAGACAAACGAGGCGATCTTTCGATCAAGAAAACGTAAGAAGATATCTGTTTTCATCTGCTGTTTAGGTCTTGTTTTATATCAAGGTTGACCCCGTCACGCCCTATGCAAATCTATGAACCCATGGGAATTGAAAAGATAACAAAACCCGCCAATTAAACTTAAACTTTAAATCTTAGGAGACAGATATCAAAATCCTGTTTTTATCTCGTTTAATGATAAGCCTAAATAGATACAATGTCATGGAGCACTGTAAAAGGATGAACTAACGGCTGTGCAGTCCACATTCCTTAATTGGCTTGTCGTTATAAGAAATGCTGTATCCAATATACAAACAAATATAACCGTTTAAGTTTAAGCTGTAACGTTTAAAATAGCATGAAGTGCTTTTGTCTATTAGCCTGTAATGGCATAGATTATGTAATGTTTTTATTTATTACATATTTACATTATATATTTTTATAAAAATAACTGTATTACGATAAAAATATGCTGCTGTATTTTACGAGCCTCTTTATATATTATACCTTTTTTTATATCCAGACCATTATATTTTAAGCATCTTTAAACCACATTCGACTCCTATTTCATTTACCATCAGGTGAGTTGACGGCATGAAACCTAGCAAAAGCAAAAACCTGTTCTCATGATGTAGTATTGCTATCTCTCTCTAGACTGGCCAATCTCTCTTTCTAGTTTTTTTGTCAAAGTCAAAGCAAGGCGGCCTAGTAAGAGTGAGATAGTCGGTCGTATGAGAATGAGATAGATGTTTAATATTTGGCACAGGTCGTTGTTAGGAGTGTAATTTCCAGATCGTATATATTCAGCTTCATGAGGTTTATAGACTGATGACAGATTTATAAATTAGAATTTACTTCTATTTCAATTATACTATTTATTGATCTCATGGTTGAGTATCCTTATATCCACTTAGCTGTCACTTATAAAAAATATAATTTAGTAAGAAGTAGGAAAGCTGATCATGGGTTGGGTTTTTTCACACTCAATTATATCAATAATCGGGATTAATTAAGGATTAAAATGAAAATCCATAAAACCTATCTACCGCAAACAATACATAACAAAATAAATTGATATAAGAATTCGAATATAATTCCGGTTTCATGGTAGGGGCCGGGCAATGCGACGTCGAATCAGGACACTGCAGGCTTGGCCCACATTTTGTTTTGTTTCACCAAATGCTAGGGAGTTAAGCCGCTATCTCTGTGAAACGTGGATGCTTCTCAATGAATCGTTTCGGTAACGCGATTTGGACAGAGGATTTGCCGACACCGTAATAATTTTACAACGCCGGCTATTTCATGACCTAACTAAATACTCTCGATATGAATGAGCAAATTCTTTGACCCGTGAGAGAAGGCTTTTAATGTTTTTAGATTTAGCGTTACCATGATATTTCGATACTTAATTATTTTTTGTAAGAATTCGATTATGTATTTCACGATTTTGTATACTATAAAAAGAAAAGCCTGTCGTGACATTTACTCTTGTTATTAATTTGAAAAAAAATGATATCAAATGTAGTAGTAGTATGTAGTAGTAGTAGTAACTAGAGTTTACTAATTATTTTCACATACAAATTTTTTATTTTTTCCTTTATTGATAAAAAAAAATAACAAACATTATAATAAAAAAAGCGCTACAGAAAACACGTTGTTTTAACAAACGAGTACTCAGAGTAGTTTGCATCATTTAGAATTAAAAATAAATAAATGCAAAAAAAGCAATCGAAAAAAAAAACTCAGCTCTAGCTTTTCAGCTTTTCCTAACTTGAAAATGGTGTAGTAACGTTATAGTGTATATAGTAGTTGATAGTAAACATTTAAATGGAAAAATTAAATTTATTCTATTTAGCACATTTAAATCAATGCTTGTTTTAAACAAGTGTTTTTATTCCCTAGAGTTTTACTATTCGAATCTTTTTTATTATTAAATGCACGCCGGTAATTGAAAAAAATGTCACCTTACTATTGTTTATTTTTTATTTACAAGAAACACACAAAATCGATTGAAAGTCAGATTGAGAGTTTTTTAAAGGCTTTTATTTAACTTTCAATGTATATATGTAAGTATGTATGTTCGGATGGAATCTTAAAACTCAATTTTGAAGTAGATATCATCATCGAATTGAGCTGAAATTTTTTATCGACGTTTATTTTGGATGAAAATGCATGATAGTACGTGTCGTCATTCTAAATCCAATATGGTGGACCAATTTTCTTTTTTTAGAGCGTTTAAATGAAAGTTTTTTCGAAATAGTTTTTTTTTGCTATTCATTAATTTTGTAATACTTAACGATTGACTTATGTTTTAAGAAAATTCTTTATTAGGTAAGTTATGACTTACCTCCGCATATAACATCTGCCAAGTTAGTTTGGACGCACTGGTGCGTGACCGCCCCGTCTCGCACGGTGGTGATCTCTCCGTACAGCTGGTGCAGGGCTTCTTGATCCGACATGAGGATGGTGCGCGGGGAGCTGCACTCATCCTCTGTCGAGTGGTGCCGAGATGATGACCGCGAACGCGATCGGCGTCTTCTGTGGAAAAGGTTAAATAGAAGAATATAGACCTAATTAGTGTGGAGACCTCGAGAAACTCACAATTATTTAGTAGGTTTAATACTCTACTTAATACTCTACGTATTGTCAGTATTGGCGCCATTATGCCATTTTTGATGTAATTTTTTTGGCTACTTTTCTACCGACTACATCAAAAAGAGGTTATGTTTTTACGCAATAAGTATCATAAGTCGAAAAAAATCTGCCCTTTGATAATGCACACGGCCCGTATGATACGGGTGAAGACGCGGGAGGAAAACTAGTTTGAAGTATCCGTTTATGCACCTACGGTTAGTAGATGCTAATTGATCCTATCACGTGACAGGTGGCAAATCAAACAAATCCAATTACAATCAACGTTATATTTTTCAGATAAACTAAAAAAAATCATATAACAAGTCGGGAATCGAATATGGGATAATGTGCATCAACTTCGGACCTCTCGAACAGAAAAATAATAACTAAAAATAATCAAGCCATTTCGTAGGATTTTGATCATGAAAATCATGACAGGAGATTTATTTAAATAAGTTGAAAGCTTTGCACACAAAAGCTCAATTATTATTCTGGCAACACAGAATTATAATTCTGAAAAATAAAGCCAAAACTAATGAATTATGAATAACACACATATTATATGTAAATGTAGTCATAAGCCCTAAGCTCTATCTTTAGTATTATTAAGCTTTCGCAAGTTGAATTAAATTCCTCAGTAGCAATCATGAATTTATGGCATTCCACATAAATTCTTTTGCTTCTTTGGCACCAATGTCATCAAAATTATTTTAAGAATATTATCTTATATAAATTAAAATGGATCGTAAAATGTGTTGCTGAGGGCAAACACGAGGACGGCTGGACCGATTTGGCCTATTTTAGTTTTGAATTATTTGTAAAAGAAATTCATTTTCCCTCGGAAACTATTCATAGCTGTCAGATATTTAAATTTCGTCTCGTTCAGAAAATAATTTAATATAAAAGTGCTCGGTATTCAAAAATCAAACTAAAGTGTAGTTTTTTCATGATTTTTGTTTTGAATGTAATTTTGTGTGGTCGGTACGATTTTCGCCGGGACTTTTAGTATAATAATAATTTTCGCTATTTACATATTTAATTGCCTGCAAGTGTATTTCCGCAAGAAATTAAATCTAGCCATTTTTAAGGCAAGAGTGAATAGGATGTTTCTAGATAGGCATGTTCTATCTTCAAACGCATCATCACTTAAAATCAAGTGAGATGGCGGTCAAATGCTTATATCTGCAGGTCGAGTGGATTGTATGGACATTATTTTTCCGAATAGAAGACTAAATACTAAATATACGTAGTAGATTGCGTTTCTATAAATAGATTTATATAGAAATGCAGTTTACTGAGTTTTACGTGTACCTAAACTGCGTATACTTTTGCATATATTGATGGACCGAGTTCAATTTTATTATCCTATTGTCTAAATAATTAACGTTTTTCGTTTTAGGTAATATTTTCATAAAACGCAAAAAATAAATATAATATGATCTATCTTATAAAACAAGAATCTTCGAAATCCGTTTGCAAGTGGCGGAGTTACTGTATCCCAAAACATATAGTCAATTTAAGAAACTACTTCTTTTTTAATTTGTTTGAAAACTACTTAAGTGTTGGGTCAACAAAATCATATATCCCTTAATATTTGCTTACGAAACTTTTATTACATTGTAATAAACACAAAGACCACCATAATTTGTTACTGAGCAAATATTGACCAACATCCGTGGACCCATTCGACCTTATCTCTTTATTAGCGATCTGCACAAACATAATAAATGATTTGTGGGTGCCGTAATCACATAAAACCAAGTTTAGTATATGAAGTGACCTCATTGCAACATTAAAACACAATTATCATTAATAACGAATAGTTTAAAACAGCTTATTGCATTCTAAAATTAAATTAAGATATATTAATGAAAATAATGTCAAAATTGACAGGAGTGATTGATTGTTTTCGTTGATGGAATTGTCGTTATGGCTCTATGTCTTTCAGCCTTTGCTTATCTGTACCTATTTGTTGGAGATAGTTTAATGACAAGTTTTTATTTATTAACAGGTAATTAAAAAAACGGCTTACACTCGGAGAGTACCCGCAGAAGTGAAAACTAAATATTAACTTTGTGCACTTTTGATATCTAGAATATTAATTATCAGTATAAAATACTAAAATACATTATTCATTTATTGCTCTATCATACATAAACATGAAAAAACAACAACATTTATGTATATGGTAATAAAAAATACATACTAAAGTATCTATATTTTATATTTTTATTTTTATTTATAAAGCATGTATTTTTTTTAGATAAAAAATATAAATGTACGCATTACCTATAAAATCGTGTGTGTAATTGTAACTGGGAAGCTTTTAAGCCAAAACATTTTTTGAAAGTCTTGTCCATTTGACACTTTGTCTCAGAAAAAGTTGTGGTGATCTGTGGCGATTTTTATTCTGCACAAAGAACTTTGTGACTGAAAAAGCGAGGAAGGTATAACCTTAGTGTGTGTATCATAATGATGTAGTCAGGTGTGATGTACTATAGAGATTCCCGCCTACACATCAATTACATCAATGTTCAGTCTCGTTAACCACATTCAATATTCTCAGATTATATCGCGTGTGGTTAATTTGCTAACATTGTAAAATTAATTGCTTCATTTGAAATATTCATAATCCTTTTAGTTATATCTACAAACTACAATATTTTTAGTTATGTTTATAGTATTTGTGTTTTCTATATTTTCTCTGGTCTGATCTGATTATTTATAGAATATTATTTTAATTTTTACAATGTGATAGATTCGTCTTATGCCAAAAATTGGTGTAATTTTTTTTAACACATACCAATTCCGCAAATAAATTATTGTTTCCTCATTTGTAATGTAACGTAAAAAGAGCGTAAGTAAAAAAAAATAAACCTCAATTGCTTACCTATTTTGAAGAGGGATGTTTTTTATATTTTATTTATGTTTTGTTCCATATCATAAGGTTGCCTGGAAGAGATCGCTGACTTGGCGATAAGGCCGCCTTTGTGTATCATTTAGTCTCTAAGTTTTATATTGTATTTCTTTTTTTTTGGTGCACAATAAAGAGTTATTCTATTCTATTCTACACTACAGATGTCTGTGTATATTACACTACACCAGTAACAGCGCGTACTTATGGATCGGTTAAGTTTTGTGTGTGCATTTCTGACGCTTTTTAATTCAGTATTTGGTTTTCCCAATAGGTACCGCATCAGAAATATTCATCGCCGACTCGGAGAGTTCGTCCATAAGAAGATTAGCCCTTTCTATTGGTCAAGTTACAACACTGTGCGGAGGACATCGGAACCCATTGGTATCTTTTTTTATTTGACGCATATTCCACTGTTACGCCACCAAACCACTACCAACATGACCACTGGTGGTAGATTGCTGTACAGCAACTCGCCCGGGTAGCGATCCACCTTATCAAGTATTCCTGCTGCCGTAATGACATTGTCGTGTTCCGGTCCGGAGGCTAAGGTTGCCAGTAGACTAGCACTTCCTGATGGTAAGAGATAAGTGTCAGTAGGCCTCGCTTATAGCTTATCTCTTTATTCGTTTATCTTTTCTCCTTTTCGCGGTCTCATCCCATTAAATAAATGGAGTTTTCAGACAAAAATGGAAAACAACACTATTAGCATGATGAAAGATACGTACGTCGAAATGGTAAAGACATAATATTTCAAGAGAACAGTTCTCTGTACGGCGGTACAGACTGACTGACATATTCTAAGCATTTTCTACCCTCTCTTTTTTATCAGATAGTAATATAACAAACAAGCAGATTGATGCTCTGGTCTCTGAGTCTGACACATCTGAAACAGATCGTTTTATCGGTGCTTGTAATCTAGATGATATTTCTCTATCGGGAAAAAGGTTCTAGAAGCTTATTATTTGCTACTGTAAGGTAATAATAAGGTGGCAGGTGTTTGTACTGCTATTTAAAGCCCTTTAAAAGTTTCGTAGCGATTCAGGGTTACGCTCTGAAATATATCCTAAAATTATTGATAAAATAGATACATAATACGAATGTGAATGTCCATAGGTACCCGGGGAGATCTAGATTGACATTCTACGACCGAATTGCTCTTGTATTATTCGAGGGTAGAATAGATCATCTGCCTTTTTAGTTTCTATCAGGCTGTAAGAGGGGGGTATAGGTTAACAAGGTCATTCACAACAAGACCACTGGTGGTAGAGTGCTGTGTAGCAACTCGTCCGGGTAGAGATTAACCACCCTATCTTTTTTTGTCGCCCTAATAACATTGTCGTGTTCCGGTTCGGAGGGTAGGGTAGCCGGTAGACTTGCACGCAAGGCCTAACAACTCGGCCACATAAAAAAGAGTAATGAATATTAAGCTGGCAAGTTTAAAGAAATTGTGACATTTAGGACACGATACTCTCTGCCTAATACGCAGGCGACGTAGCGTGAATATACGTATGTATTATTGACACTGAACACGTATTATCGTTGTGTTTTTATCGTATTATATGTTAGTCGTCGTATGCTGAGCTTAAATCTTTTTTGCTCATATATAAGCTTATGCTCCTTTAAAAAACGTGTTGATATTTCATCTGACATACATAGACTCACACAGGACATAACGAATGTGAAAAACATAGTAATCGTGACTTAACTATTGGAACTTGACTTAACGCTTTGATAATACACAAAACACTGGCTGTTTTGTGTATGTATTATGATATCCATAATTATTTCTATTTAGGCCCATTAGTTTAAACATGATGTGTTTTTGCGTTTTGTAAATCTTTTATATAAAAACATAAAGTTCATTGTCAACGGCGAAATGATTTCATATGATTATAATTTTTTTTTATAGTATAAGACAGCGAACAGGCACACGGGTCTCCTGATGGTAAGAGACAACTGTGGCCTATAGACA
>DVZL01006221.1:0-11505 GCA_018236625.1 Lasaia peninsularis
ACAAACTGTTCTTACCTGTCAAACGTTTAATTGATGTTCATGTATCCAGTGAAACGAAGTTCACCGGGTCAGCTAGTACATAATATAAGCAGAGCAATCAATCCTAATCCTTTTAATCGTATTCTGCAATACATCATCTTAAGTATATATTAAATTCTCGTGTCACGGTCTTTGTAGTGAAACTCCTCCGAAACGGCTTGACCGTTTCTCATGAAATTTTGTGTGCATGTCTGGTATGTCTAAGAATCGGAAATCTATTACTCATCCCCCTAAGTGCGGGCGGCACGATTTTCGTCGGGACAACTGGTCTTTAAATAATTAAGTAGGTTTAATAATTGTATATTGTTCAAATAGAATACCAGTACATAACAACGTGTACAAATATAGACGGCTATTTTTTAATACAGTGCACGAAATAATGTTGTGAAATCACGTCGCCATTTTGTGAAGTAAAACGTGACACCGCGATGGAGGAAAAATATCCTCAAGGCTGTTGTTGGCTGAAAGGAAATTTCCTAAATTGAATTTGTGTTTTATTATTTTCCAACTTTGCATAGCTAATTAAAATGAGACGTTGGAGATTGTGCAATTGGATTTAAAAAATCGGATTTTTTTCAAATTGATTTTACATTTTTTTTAATTAAACTGTGTTGTCATTATCACACTGCTGAACAAATGTTTGTGTACATACGCAGTCAGTGTCCGACTTTGACGCACCAGGTCCAAGGTTCGATTTCCGGGTAGGGCTACTCTTTCTGAGTTTGAATTTTTAGTGGTGACACCTTAATACGCATCGAGGACCTTATATAACTTTAGTAAGTTTAAGTTAAAGTTAAGTATTAAAGTCAATAGCAAAGTGGCCGAGGTGCTTACAGTATAAGTATTACAGTGAATAAATAGGTTTATGATGGACAGCGAATCTTATTATCAGATAATCAAGTTCCTTTTTCCAACTTTTTTTTCCACCATTTAGTGTATGGATTTTTTTCTATGATATTGGAAGGCAAACAAGTAGACGGATTTCCTGATGGTAAGAATTACACGCCGCCTATAGGACACCAAAGGTGCAAATGGTGCGTTGTCAACTTGAGGCTGGGATGGTAATCCTCTTGCGTGAGTAAGTTAACCGGCTACCCTACCCTCCAAACCAGAACACGACAATGGCGGCGCTGACGTTATTATATACAGGTAAGGCGGTGGTATAAACAACAGTCCATGGTTACTCGTGGCTGAATTTAATCAATAAGATAAGAGGTTACCTCTTCCATAAGAATTTTCCCCACCATTCTACTCCTGTAAATGGAACACGACAATGAAGACACTTTACGTGCCACTCGAACTCGCGCACTAACAAATCACGTTTGTTGTATTGGAGCCACATTCTGTGAAAATTTCAACTTTCTAACTATCGCGGTTTATGAGATTCAGCTTGGTGACAAGACAGACAGATGAGTCAACGGAGTTTTAGAGTAGCTAAAAATATCTCATCACATTATTATTGTTTTAAGTAGAACACGATGAGGCGGAGGAAAACCTCGGTGTAGTAAATTCCCAAGGTTGTTTACGCTGAAAGAAAATTTTCCAAATTCAATTTATATTCTCCGTCCTACTTTACGTCAAAGTTAGAACAGATAATTAAAATATTATTATGTTAAAATACTCCTTAGTAAGGATTGATTAGTTTACTTTACAAAGAAACAGTTTCCAGATTTTTCCTTTAAAAAAAACCCTAATTGATTGTCAAATTCCTTCTCCTTCGAAAGACGAAAAGGCTCTTTGCTTATTAGGAAAATTAATCTCATTAAAATATAACAGACTACTCACTAAAGAACATATTGTTTGATTATGTAGCGCTTAGATATTCGAATACAATCCGAAAAGACAAAATAAAAAACCGAGTAAGAAGTGAATATAGATAAAAATAGCAAAAAACGTTTTATTTATATTGAAGTGAATTTAACAAGATATTTTAAGAATATATAGAGTGACTTCTCGTTGCCTTTAGCGTGATCTTAATATGGATAGCGTTCGTAGCTAACACGGTAAATCTACCAAAATAATATTTTTTAGAATTTTTGTCTATCTGTTTGTACCCCCGTTTATTTCTAATGGCTGGACTGATTTTGACGGGACTTTCACTTACAGGTTGCTGATCTAATAAGGATTACCTTGGACTACTTTCATTTTAGAATATTATGGTAGAAGGGTATGATAAAATAAAATATAATTAAATAAAAACGCAAACGAAGTCGCGGGCGTGACTAGTGAAAATAAAATACAGACAAATATCATAAATATTTACGAAGCAGTAACATTTACCTTTCACGTGTGACAACTTGTTTGCCAATTCAAAGTTTAAAAAAAAATAAACCAGATCAGTAACAAAAACTGGTTCCAAATTATCGAAATACGAAATATTCTGAGCGCCTAGCCATCACAACTATCGAGTTCGAATAGTAACATCGAGCATATTATCGACATAGATTAAATGTTTCACATAAAAAATGTAGTTTCGCTCATATCCCCGAAGGTACACTCATTCACTAACAATGATAAGTCCCATGTTAGTATAGATAGTAAGTCCTTCACCACACGTAATCCCAGTATCCTTTTTTTTGTCATAAGATTTATGTTTATATTTATTTATATTAAACGTAGTAAAATATCTACGGCATCATTAGGCAAAAAAATTTCGAGTGCTCTTACGGTGAAGGAAAACATTGTGAGGAAACGAATTAACCTACATGAAACCCATTATAGATTATTTTAATTCGATCTAATATTGGTTTCATTTGTTTTCCCAAGGTTTGGGCCCAGTTTCCCTTACCTTCTGGGTTGCAGAGGTCAGATGGCAGTCGCTTTGTGTAAAAACTGGTATCAAAGTCGAACGCCCAGATTCCGATCCCGATATTACCTAATATAATACGGGATAAGGTTAAGCCGAAGAAGATCATTAAGCTAAACCAGGCGATCGAATAGGTCGCATATTATCCGAGGGTGGTTGGCTTAAGTTACTTTATAGTTGTCCTTGCTAGATTCCGGGAACGACAACTTGACGCAATTAAAGACGAGGGTTTTGCAAAAAGACGTGTCGATGTGGGACTCGACTCTCGCTACATATCGCGATGGGGCCAAATTTGGCACGAGAACGACTTGGCAACGTCGGACGCACCACGATATGCACGTTAGCTACTTTATGCGCGTAAACAAACCGAGTTGTGTCAGTGTTTAACTAAATTACACCTAATGATGATAGACATAAAGTACATTTCACACAGGCAATCACAACCGTGAATACGAAATTTCACAGTGATTTAGAGTTCAGACATTCCATTTTGCAGAAAAAAACAAATACTACGCAGTTTCGCAAAAATAACAATGATTTGGTGAAAATACTAATAAATAAAAAACATTAAGAGAGCCTCACTGGCATAGTGGTACGTGCTTGGGACTTCCATTGCGGTAGTCCAGGTTCGAACTCCGCCATACACCAATCAATGAGATTATCTAACTTAAGTACATTTTTTGAGTGTTCTTACGGTCAAGGAAAATATCCTGAGGAAACCTGGGATTTGTGACCGATATGACGACGCACCTGCTATCTAACACATCATGGAACCTAATAAAAGTCGTCGGCTGATCGTGAGTGCGTATGTTAAGTACATACCCTTTCGAGGATATGGGCGTGACCATAATCTTATTAAAAATACAATAGTACAATACAATGATTTGACGAATATACTTACAAAAAGTAGTTTTATACATCGCATAAATAAAACTTGCTGACGTCACAAATCTGAAATTCGATTAGTTTTTTTATTATCGCCGTATCTTATCAGTTGACTAGCTGGTTAAATAACATCTGAAGGCAAGATTTTGTAAGATATTATCCAAAACGGAAAGCTGGAGTTAAAGCATTACCATTTACTCAGAAAAAAGCGACTGCTTTTTCATTAACATAATTATATCGTTTAATAAACAAAAACATGCCTCTTGTTTGGTTTAGATCAAATTAAAATATAACCATGTCAAGACACTATCTATTCAAATAAATAAAATTTGAGTGTCTGTGTGTAATAATATTAAAATTGCTTTTTTGTTTTGCTGTCTGTTTGTACACGCTAATCTCCGAAACAGCTGAACCGATTTTGACCAGACTTTCACTGGCAGACAGCTAATGTAACAAGGAACAGCTTAGGCTACTTTTATTTTAGAAATTTATGAAATAAAATCATTAAATAAAAACGCGGAGGAAGTCTTAAATGAAGAGAATCGTCAAACTCCATTCATAATTGGCGGAGTAATTGAAGCAGTCCGATCAAACATGGCTTAGATCTTAATTTGGACTCTAACAAAAGGATACTTTTGATAGAAAAACCCAACCGTAATTGGTAATCACGGTATTTTTTTTCATGATAAAGTAGATAAAATAATTTAAAAAAGTATCCCAATCCAAGTGCCTAAACTATCCGAATGTTTAAGATTCCGTACCCACAGGGTAAAAAACAGTACACTATTAAAAAGACTTCGCCGTCCGTCTGTCTGTCATCAGGCTGTATCTCATGAACCGAGATAGCTACGTTTAAAATTTTCACAGATGATATATTTCTGTTGCCGCTATAACAACAAATACTAAAACCGGATGTGTAAATATATACAGGGTGCTCCCACACCACAAACGTGATTTTTTTGCCGTTTTTATAAATAATGGTACGGATCCCTACATATACCCGTCCGGTGTCGCACATGATGGATTTTATTTCTAAATATTATGAACAAACATATCTACTCGTACAAATAAGTACAGTAAACCTTTAAGCCAATTAACAGTGCAGTACGCTGATGAAATACAAATAATAATAAAATTTGGTACAATAATTTTATGATGTAAATGCATTCCTGACACTTTGCACTCGATATTCTCTGCCTACCACGCAACGGCCTTGGCGTGGAGAACTGTTGCTGCTGCCTGTACACTTAGTAATGGATTATGAAGTGGCTTCAACAAATATAAAGTCTTATCTAGAATGTTATATCCATAAAAGCGTTACGATTTCACAAACAACAAGTCGACCTTCGTTTTATAAATGTATGTAAAACCCAGCGATTTGTCTCTATATAGATAATCAATTCCAGGGGCGGTCACGTTATCCCGTCACGAGGCCGCGGCCTCCCATCCACGTGAAGACTCTATCCAGCCGGCCAACAACTGACAATTATATTAATTCCAATATTAATATAAGTACCTGGGTGACTGAGCTTTGCTTGGTGTTGTTTTTAATACATCATGTTACTTATAACTATACAAATAATTGGCTTGATGAAATATAAAAAGAGAAAAAATAGAAGAAACAATCGAACCGAGATTTGAACCCGGGTTTTAAGGCGGCCGATTTCCCAACCGAGCTATTCTAACTTCGTAAATTCGTATTCTAATGATATTGAAGGCTTTTATTTAATGAAAGCACGATTAATAGCAGTTTTCAATAACCTATCAATGATAAGAGATAGGGCTACCGTAACCAGGCAACCACTGATATTAATAAAAATAACTCAGCAACAAAACTCAGTAATCCTAAGATAAGTTATTGAAAACGGCTATAAAACGACATTTTCTGAAAATAAAACCTAGCTAGATCGATTTATCGCCCCCGAAACCACCAAAATATAAAATTTCAAGAAAATCGTTCGAGCCGATTCCGAGATCGTTGATATATACAAGAATTGTTCGTTTAAAAGTATTAGATAGATAGATTAGATGACATATGCAGCAATTCGCGCGAGTAGCGATCCACCGCCTTACCTATTCCTACCGCCATAATGACAATGTCGTGTTCCGGTCCGGAGGGTAGCTGATAGACTTGCACACCCCGGCCACAGGACAGCGGCGCACCTACAACATCTATGGTGTCTATAGGCCACGGTTGTCTCTTACCAATAGGAGAGCCGTGTGCTTGTTCGCTTCCTTATTCCATAAAAAAAAGATAATGACAATGTCATATTGAAACAATCCGTCAAGTGAGAGTGGGACTCGCGCACGAAGTGTTCCGTGCCTATAAAAACTGCTGAAAAAATAACAACAGAAATACATTATCTGTGCAAATTTTAAATGTCTAGCTATCACCATTGTCAATGAAAACGTTCGTTCGTT
Source organism: Lasaia peninsularis (assembly GCA_018236625.1). NCBI lineage: Eukaryota > Metazoa > Arthropoda > Insecta > Lepidoptera > Riodinidae > Lasaia > Lasaia peninsularis. The sequence continues at coordinate 6,152 of DVZL01006221.1, forward strand.
CGTTCGAAATCGAAAACGCAAAAAATCACGTTTGTTGTATGGGAGCACCCAATATATACCCAATATATATTACTTAATTTTATTTTCATTTTTGTTTTTAGTATTTGTTGTTAGAGCGGCGACAGAAATGCATTATTTTTGAAAATTTTAACCGTCTTAGTATCACGATTCATGAGATATAGCCTGGTGATAAACAGACAGAGGGACATTGAAGTCTTAGTAATAGGGTTCCGTTTCTTACTCTTTCGGTACGGAACCCTAATAAAAAACATCCAAACTACAAATTTTATTTAAATACAAGTCACAAACACACAGACAGATGTTTCTTAAGAAATCGCGTTATCGTAAGTACTCCTCAGTAAATATTTCAATACAATGAAATAGAGATTTCGTGCGTCTATGTATTTGTAAAATTTACCGGAACGCGGCCACTCTCCAAAAAGATCTGGCGAAAGAAGCTCAGTCTCTTATTTATCTTGATTTTCTCCCTTCTTCCTCTAAATAATAACACGATAATGACAGGCACTGTAGTGGTTTGTGCAGAATTTTCACGAAAATATTGCATTTAAAAACGATTTATTTATTTTTTAAGAGTCATTCTAATAGCTATAGTCAGTATTTAGGTATTTTTCTTTGCGTGTTTAGAGTTAGATGATACTTTAGTAATTAATCTACAATAATCCGTGTGCAATTGTCAGAATTGTTTTTGACAGTTTTAGGTTTTGTATAGGTCATAGTTATAAATACTTTTCCGCCATTACGAATGAATGTTGGTTCAAAATTTTACACAATTCATAGATAAGTCACGTTTTATCAAAATCTTTCAAGCAGATATCATCAATTAAAATAAAAAACGTAACACTATAATGCTGCGCCGGTGAACCTTGCGTTGGTTGGAACTATGACAATACCCGTATAACTTTTCAACCAATAGAAGATGAAATCACACACCGGGTCAATCTAAACTTCCAGTCTGATTGGTCACGACGCGTACAATCTCAATATAAACCAATAACAGACAGAACACGTTGCTCAGAGCTAAAACGTTCGTAATGGGAACGCGTAATGTATTCCCGGGGCGGTCACGTTATGCCGTCACGAGGCCACAGCTTCTCGTCCACGTGCCCAACACCCAGTTGCGCAAACATCTGATGCTGTGTGTCGAAACGTCTTTTATAAAACGCTGAATTAATTGTGAATAACTGAAAACTTATGAGCCTTTCGAAATATACTGAATATCAAAATGTGGAATATCAGGAGAGATTTCTGTACTTATTATACCGCACGTTGGATCAGGAGTTATCGTTCACGCCTAACGCAATCGACCAACCCAAAGCCTTGCGTTCGATCGTCGATGGGGGCAGGTACTATTTGTGATGAACATAGATTTTATAATTTTCCAGATTTGAGTATTTAAATCCTGGTACGAATGTACGAAAGGAGTAAAAGTTAATTTCTCAGGAAAAGTCAAAAATATTACCGATTGGAAAAGGGTGTGTTTTAGGATGAAACTTGGTTGAATGCCAATCAAACTGTTAAAGGAAAGGGGGAGAGATAATTTGCCACGCTGCTACTACCCAAGGTTTTGTGCCAAACTATTTACTGGCATTTAAATCCAAAAAAAACTCAAATAATAATAATATCGTTGACTAGCGCCCATTATAAAAGCCTTACTTTGGGGTTATATGAATTTGTGTGATTTGTTCAGAGATATGACTATATATTAGTAGTTCTGGCGAACATGGCACCGCCCAACCCGTGTAATATAATTAACTTACCCCAATTTTTCAAAGTTATAAATTAAAGATTTTAATCCGTCGAAACTATCTCTGTATTACTTCAATCAAACATGCCTCCTGCTCCAACAGTGGTGCATGACATAAATGTTAGGTTATCTATGGTATTTAGAAGTACCATAGATATTATAATTAATTTTTAATTAAACACTCATCGATATTATTCGAGCAGTTTTTCTGTAAAACAAACAAATACCTCCTCCATAAGACCCAATGTTTTATGCATAATAATATTATTTCATATCTTACTCATGTTCCAGAAAACACGTTTTTAGAGTTCCGTACTTAAAGGATAAAATCGGAACCGTATTACAAAGACTCCGTTTATCTGTCTTGTCACTAGGCTGTACCTATATCATGAACCTTTATAATTAGACAGTTGAAAATTACACAGTATTCTGTTGCCGCTATTACGACAAATAATACAAACATAATCTGTAAAAGGTACTCCAATAGATTTCTATTTTATAGATTATGGTACGGAACCCTAAGTAGCCTATTTTTTTTAAATTAGGTGTTATATAAACACTAAAGTTAACACAATGTATTTTTATGTTTTTTTACAATTTCAAATTAAAAGCTTAAGTACCTACTCGATTACCAAAATAAAATTACATGTGATTATCTCCGAAATAATCAACAAAATAAAATCCTTATTAGCAAAGTATAATTTACGAACATAAAAAAATGGAGCCGAATCGCTTGCCTTTTTTTCAAAAGTCGACTAAAAAGGTATCGAGTATCAACTTGAGGTGAACAAAAGATTGCAATACAATTTTGGTGGCTACGTAACGAGACTTCGCGCCAGTCACTTTCAAAACTGCCCCAGATGTTGGCTAACGGTACTATGGACTATACGACAGATGCGCCCGCCATCCTCTTCGAGCAGAGCGTGGGGATTCTGGAATATGCAGTTCGTTTTGTTCACCGGCTATTTATTGTTCGCTGCTTCACACGACTATTTTTTATTTGATAAGCAGACAAGCGCAAATAAGATGGCAAAAGACAACCGTGGTTTATAAACATAGATTACAATTGCGTCGCTGTACTATCGGGCTGTTGTGGCTGATGTGAAACCTAAGGTAAACCATAGAGAAAACATTATTTCATATTTTAGAACCACTACAGATACGCTAAGGAAAATATATCCGTAATAGTATTACCATAGTCTAAAAACCATAAAGTCGTCCGACGAAGACGTCTAGACGGGGCAATAGTGCGGGGGTCGCGGGGTGAGAGGGGAGCCCGAGCGGCCATACACTCGCTCGGGACATAACGGCTAGGTGTGACACATTTTGAAATAAGAGAATTTTATTAAAATTTTGTTTTTTATTGTTACAATAATGATCCACACTATATGTTGAGAGAGTCTATGTCATAATCTAAACAAATTATTAAAATTGCAGTGTCTGTGTGTAATATTGAAATAACAGCTATTTACTAAGTGTTTAGGTATGTATATTTAAAAGGCAAGGCAACGTTCAAATTAAATAAAAACGCGAATGAAGTCGCGGGCACAGCTAGTCTCGTTTCAATAAGACTTTGAAATTTCATCAGTTTCCGCACAAAGTAAAAAAGTAAGTCTAATTAATATATTTATAATATATTTATTTTTGTGTGTTTGTAATTTACAAAATGGCGGATGTTTGCAATGGGATATGAAATATGATATTTAATAGAATTGATTACATGTATATCTTGCGTACCTAATTGTATATTAATTCGAATGCGGATGAAACTTTGAATGAATCGATCAGTGACGAAATTTATATGCTAATTACTAGTATTTTTTCATACAAATATGAATGTGGAAACAATTTCGAATACAATACCTGAAATCAAAATATCAGACGCGACTTTTCATATAAAATCATACAGACCGTATTATTTTCACGGTTTTTGGAGGTACCACATATGCATTTGTAGATTCTAGATAGCGAAATAAATTGTCTCAATATTAATACATTTATGATATATTTCAAATGTAAGGCGTGGATTAAAGCGTGATGGAGAACCGATTCTATAAGGAAAACTTCCGATAGTCTGAAGAACACATATATTTGCATTGTATTCTTCCTAACAATAAAACGATCTATAAACTTATTTTTGTTATTACAGTATATTCCGGATACCCTACATACATACACGTACTACTAATAAGCAAAAGTGAAATAGAATCAATAAAAGTAAAATGTGACAGCCCTGCGACAATAACGAATGTCTTGACAAAAGCGGCATTTACCGCAACTTCAAAGGCGTCGTACCACTGTATGTTCCTTACACTGTGGTACTACGTTCATCAAAGCCTAAGTTAGTTCAGCTAAAAGGTAACACGACATGCATTGACTGTTAGGCGGTTCGAAGTTCGCCGGGTCAGCTAGTTTCTGTATAATCCGGTCGTAACTCGTAATTCCTCCACCATTTGCTACATTTATATGAACGGATACTAATATTAATATGTTTTAAGAGTTATGTAAACAGCTTTAATTTTTTACATTTCTCATTTATAATGAATTTGTAATTTAAATAAACTTCTGAATTATGCGGCTGTAAAACAATATTTTTGGTGCGTGAACTTTTAAACGCGTATAAGAAAAGAAAGAACTTTGCAAGTGTGGACGAGATAGAACCCGTCTGAATCAACATAGCGTTTGATAACTCTATTTCAACGACATAATTGTAAATAACAAACAATACGATTGTCGTAGTTTCTAATTTTAGAAGCGTCGAGAGGAGAAAAATAAATATGTAAGCACCGCGCAACGATGACAGGATATTCCTACAATCTCTGACGCATTTTTCATCTCGATATAAAAGCGGGAAAATACTCTAGACTGACATTGCCAAGTAACGTGTCAAAATTGGTACATCACCGAGATTCCATAATTAAATTATTTTTCTGGCACGATAATTTTAACTATAACTATTTAGTTTCAGGTAAGAATGAACAGTTTTATCTTTAGGTTAAATATGATCGTATGACATCACTCGGCTGAATTTCGAAAAAACAACTGAAGGTATAGTATACGTCAAACAATTCTGGTTTAGCGCATTCAAATGAGCAATTTCACTAGTATGGAGCGGTGAGAGCGGCGGAGAATTCTCGAGAATGTTATACTGGTCTTTTGTATCAAATTGTTTGTTTTGTGCTCACAAAAGAAAAACTATTTTGAAGGCTTCAGATAATAAGTCACTTTTCTCAATGGCTTGTTCTCTAAATTAATTAGAATCAAACAACGGTAAGCTTTGACAACATGGTAGCAAACTATAGTACTTAAAATGTGATTAATGGTCACGGTGTTAGTTCTGGTTTGGGTTTGTGAGAGCGAAAGTGTTTTGTGCTGATTATCATAAAACTCACATATAATAATGAATTAATTATAACATAAGTCAAGAGACTAGAATTCTCAAAAATATCGTATCACTACATATTATAAAACAACGTCACTTTCTCTGTCTGTCCCTATGTATACTTCAATCTTTTAAACTAAGCAACGGATTTTTTTTAATAGATGGAGTGATTCAAGAGGAAGGTTTTTATGTATATAACATGTATAG
>DVZL01006222.1:0-11504 GCA_018236625.1 Lasaia peninsularis
TGAGAATACCCTTCTTTTGGTGGTCGGTTCAAAAACGCTAATAAAAGTGTTACTTCAACGGAACGTCACTGATGATCGTGTTGCATGTCGTCACCGTTAACAATTATTCCATTAGTCCCCCATGGCAATAGTCAACGGCATACGGCAGTAAACATTTCCAAACTCCAATATTATCAAATAAAAATGTATACTTATCTACATGTTCAGAGAAGCTTTAAATTTTATAATTTTTTTTAATTCAAGATCTTTTACTGTCATCTTAAGGTTCCGTACTCAAAGAGGAAAAATGGGACTCTATTACTAAGACTGTGATGTCCGTCTGCCTGTCTATGACAAGCCCAGTCGGATATAAATCCGTAAGCAACGTTATTTTTTTTGGATAAACTGAAAAACCCGGGAATTAAACCTGGGACCTCATGCGCTACCACCAACTACAATAACATCATTAGTTATAAGAACATCAGCTAAATGCTTGTGATTATTGACAGTAGATCTACCATTGACGACCGTCATTTTCAAGTTATCGACTTAACGCTACCACCGTCGGAAACGTATTATAATGACTTCATCGCTGGGTGTCGCTAACAAATATAATTTGGTCACATTAGTCGTCATTTGAGGAAAAAACTTTTATTGTCGTGCGTGCAATCATACTCCCCCGTTTTCCACGTTTATGGGCCTATATTACTGTACATATTTCATAATGACTAAACAACATAATCCTGCAACGACCTGGCTTTATGGTGCCTCTTTATTATTTTATGAAAAACTCGTTTTGTCGTCACTTTCACTGAAGCTCTAAACGGACCTTTTTCGTGCGCTCGCTTTCTGCCTGGGTTTTAAATATTAAGGCAAGTTTATTCGTCCGATGCTATTGATATTATAAATATAACTAGTTTAAACTCATTGTTTCGTCTCTTTGATATTAATTTATTGTATACTAGCGGATGTTTGGGCGATACAAAGTTTAAGTTGTGTATTATTTTTCTAATTTTCTGGATTTTAATGGTCGTTATCCTATTCAGGGACGACGAAATAACCAAAAACATAAAATCAAAAAACAGTAGCCATTATTATTAGTTATAAGCGGTGTAACTAACACGATTTTTTATATACGTAAAAAAATAAAAAACCACTTCTGCGCGAGAGATTTTTATCAAAACTAGAACACCTCTACTCCTAACACAAGTTTTTCTTTAAATTTTCATTCCATAAGAAACTAATGTAAAGTGATAAAAAAATAAAAAAGGGCTAAGTGCGAGTCGCACTCGCACACGAAGTGTTCCATACCATTATCTAATAAAGGCAAAAAAGTCACGTTTATTTTAGGTATGCGAACATCCTTTGTTTATAGATTTTATTAGGTTTTTTGAATTTATTTTTATAACGGCAACAGAAATACAAAAAAATCCGTGAAAATTTTAACTGTCTAGTTGCTGTGGTTCATGAAATACAGACAGACAGACGCGCAGTATCCCCTTTACCCTTTTGGTGCGGAATCCTCAAAACACGAGCGTAATCGATATCAATTTTAAAGTTAAGGCTTGACCGAGGGAAACAGTAATACGTCCACACAAATAAATAAAATTGGAGTGTGTGTATGTAATATTAAAATAACAACTTTTTACTAAATATGTATATTTAGTAAATTTTTCAGAAATTTTAAGTGAGCATTACATTGCCCGGGATTGGAATGTGCTCGATGTGGCGATAGGCTTGCCACCCATAACATCATGGGTTCTAGTACCTTAGCTATTGGGTGTTCTAGGATATCTGCTGGACTTAGGAGTCGTGGATATACTAGTACACCTCTGTCTACCCCTTCAGGGATAATAGGCGTAAAGGTACAAAACAACATTTTTTAGACTTTTTGTCTGTCTGTCTGTCAATTTGTGCCCGCCAATCTCTGAAACGGCTGGATCGACTTTGACGGGACTTTCACTGACAGACAGCCAATGTAACAAGGAACGGCTTAGGCTACTTATATTTAGAAATTTATTTAAGAAATACATAAAATAAACAAATTAAATAAAAACGTGGATGAAGTCGCGGGCACAGCTAGTATACAAATAAAAATACAAGAATTGCTCGTTTTAAAATTTGATAACGTATTTGTAGTCCGTTGAAATTTTTCCACCTTGTATCAGGTCAATATCTTAAGTTCAGCTGATAAACGTTTTCATTAAACATCTGCTAATCGTTCAATAGCTTAAGCCCTTAAACCCCGCACGACACTTCCGAGACTTGGAATGAATATGTTTTTGTAATGACAACCCGACCACCCGCAAGAGACACAGTAATTTATTCCCACTGAGGGGTAGCTGTGAAAATTTAATGCCGCGCTTAAAAAAAATACACCACATGACAAAATGAGCACCGCCATCCATCCCCTACCAACACCGTACATACGAGCGAGACGCATAACTAATTTAGAGCACGGTTTTGACGCCTGAAGCATTGGTTACAATTTTTATGAAAGTTCACGGTGCAACTGCTTCCGTCTGACATTTTGTTAATAAGAACGAAACAAAGTATTGCAACAAATTTTACTATTTTTAGCCTGCCTATTTGCCTATAGTGCCTATTGCCTAGTCTATTAATGACGGTGGATAGTTATTTTAATTATTGGAAACTAGTTTTAAATTATAGTCAAACTAACGATTCTTTAGCTTACCATTACACTTAAGTTACATCTTAGGTACTTAATTTCATTTAAATAATAATAACTGACATATAAAATAGTATTTTGTTATAGGTAACTTGTAAACATACATATGTATTTAGTAAAAAGCGGTTATTTTAAAATTACATACAGACAATATTGTTTATTTGTATAAATATGAATACAAAAAACAGACAGTCGAATTAAGAAAACCTAGGTACTTGAAGTTTAAACATTTAAAAAAGGATAGGGTTCTCGGGGAAGGAAGAGTTATTGCGAAACTGGTGGGCAGTATTAGTAGCATGAAATCGCGGACATGTGATTTAAAAATTCCGGGCTTGGGTTAAAAAAATCCAGGGTTGGATTTAGCTAGTACCTACAAGGTCAATCGAATCGAATATATTCAAGTAACGAATATTTTACGAGCATACCTGAAGACATTTCAACCGCAAACAAGACTAGTTGTAATAAAAGGTCGTGGCAGCGAGTAACGAGCAGGTCGGGGTCGCAGGCAATCACAATGGCTCGTTTGGCCCAACAATACCGCCCCCTCGCGGCCCACTTCATTACGCGTGTATTGTGCCACTCAGGCACGCGCTTCACCATCCGACTTCTGTGACCCACCGCTGGTGGCCTAGCTAGAGATACCATGAATATTTGGTTACTATTCGGTTCTGAAATTATCCGGTATTCGAACTATTCGTATCGAATACTAATACTAGCTTATCAGCTTTATCTTATTATTGCCTACGTATATTTGTTATTATTCTGGTTTCTAACTTTGATTCACGATCTGAAAAACATAGCATTGTTTGAGATTAGACTTAATCCGCTCGATATGACAACGTACTTATCATCTGTTACCTGGGACTTTATATCGTCGGCTAATTGTGGGTGCATATGTAAGTACCTCTCCCTACCACTTAAGGGATATGGGCGTGACGATATTTATTTTAATTACTAGTTCTCAGGTAAATACATTCGGTTTGATATCCGATAATAATTATTAAAAATAATCACACATTTTAATTTGTCTAAGAAGTATGTATTAAAATTGTGTATTACAAAAAAATGAAATTAGAGATGAGTTTTTAGATGAATGATAATTTTTTAAACATTTTAAAACGAGACAGTTAATCTGTCATTAACAAATAGCTGTACCTACTATAAAAGCAAATATTGTGATGTGTACCGAATATGCGACCGGATATTCGGTACCTATTCGACATTCACTATTCTTGATATCTCTAATTCCAACCACACAAAACACTATTTGTTCGCAAATTACAGTTACAATAAAGAAATAATCACATCTTTGATACGTTGAAGTCTAATTATACTTTCACTGAGGTAGAACCAGACAAAATTATAACTGCCTAATTAGTTATTCAAATGAAACATTGCACATAAATTAATTTTTTAACATAGATATAATCTTATGGTAGCCATCTTTTTATTTTAAAAAATAGAATAACTGGCAACGATTTTCTAGTTACGTTGGCGTGTGTTGGTTTTACATATATTTTAGGATTTTTACTAAAAAATGTGAACGGAACCCTATTAAGGCTCCATGATTTGTTTATCCGTTTCTTTAAGCTGTATTAGATATAAAATAAATTATATTTACAGTAACAACGTATTTTTTTTACTTTCATTTTAACAAAAATAAAACAACAAAAACATATCTTCACGCAAAGTCCCTTGCGAGGTAGGCAGGGAGCACCGAGCGTCAAGTGTCACGATCCCTACACTTACTTAGCTTCATCCACGTTCACTAATCTCTTCATGCATATTCGCCGGTTTCGGAGACTTCTGACACGACCCTCGTATAATACTCGAGCTATTTGGTCGTGAAATGTCAACCTGTGTCTCCCCAGGTACCTAGATCCATCCGCTTTAACATTGTATAGCTGTTTTGTCAATCTTTCATCTTTCATTATTTCTACATGACCGAACCATCGGAGCATGCCCTCTCTCATTTTTAAACCGACACTTTCTTTCAATTTCACTATTTCTCTGTTCTCACTATTAAGATTGTGATCTGCGGTATGTCTCACTTCCATAAAGCAACATTGGAATTAGCAATGAGCATTATTATTATATCTTATTGCTGAGCCGGCGAGCTTCGTAGCGCTCACACGGGCTATAAAAAATAGATGTTGGCCCATTCTCATACCTACTCAATATGCTCATAAAATTTCACGAGAATCGGTCAAGTCGTTTGGGAGGAGTACGGCAACGAACATTGTGACACGAGAATTTTATATTTAATTATATCTTATATACACTTTCATAATCAAGCCATACGTATAAAAAACTTTCCCTTACTCCGACAATTTATAAGTAGGTAACAAAAAATACCTATTATCAATGAAAATATACATGATACATATTACAATTAGATACGTAGTATTAAAATTACCACTACTAGGTCGGAAAATTACATAGTTAATGTGATTAAACTGGTATCATAGGTATTTAAAATAGCAACAAAGCCTCGTGTAAGGCAGTACATTAACACATGTTCCGTTTAATCATACAACCTTTTGAGTACATAATACATAACTAAAGCTGTGTGATATATAAGACTTATGATATTTTAATTGAGAAACACATGTACTTTTTCACATATAACTTATAATTGAAAATTATCTTTTAAATAGCCGACCGGTTTCGCGTTTTTCAGCATCATCAAGGCTAAAACTTAGTAACTCTTTTAAAATATGAATATGTGGAAGTTTTACCAAGCGCCAACGATAAATAATATAAAATATAATGACTTTGTGATTTTAATGTGTTATGCCTGATTTACACCTATTTTTAACTAAATAAATAAATATCGTCACGCTTATATACCCGTCAGGGCAGACAGAGATTCATATGCCATTATATGACAGGTGGGAAGTCCGTCACAATACCAGGCACAAATAATCGTTTTCTTCACGATGTTTTCCTTCCCCGTAAGAGCACTCAGAAAATGTTCATAAGTTAGAAAACATCATTATTAAGTACATGTCAGGGTTCGAACCTTGACTACTGAAATGGAAATCCGAAGCGCGTAGGTACAACTAAGTACCTATTTAGTTAATAATTAATCAACTCATTTTTTATTAAGTTTTAAGCGTAAAAGTAAGTACAGTTTATTTTTGCAAATTACTACCTACTACATTGTTTTTTTACAGTCGTTTTAATTTTTGTTATAATTTACTTAATTTTTCCATTGAACAGGTGTATATAAACCATTAGATTAAAGTAGGTAGGTACGCATTTTGACTTCAATTTAATTAACTATTTAAAAAATAGGTAAGTCATAAAGATAAGCAGGTATATTTTTTATTATATGTCATACATCTCGATGGTTGCGATTCATAAGAGATCAAACACAGTAAAACTGCATAATAAAGGATTCCATTATCATGTCATCTATCAACGTAAATTAAGATTTTTTGATTTTGTTCATATATTAAAAAGTACGGAACCAATTGCCATAAAATTGACATGAGACCACTTCTAAAGCGTGATTTATCCTACAAAATAAGTATCATCAAAATCTGTATAACATTGACAGAGAAATTTCGTAATAAATACTTATAAAACAAACTAGATGAGTTCCGAATCGCCTCCTTTTTTAAATCGGTTCAAAACCACACAAAGCTTAACCATTGTTTCATATTGTGGTAGGCACAAACCAGTACAACATTTGTTTACTCTGGGACAGGAATAATAAATACGTCAATGAATGCTATGGACAGAGCTGGCACTACCAGCCACGGTACGTTATCGCTGTTACATATTTGAACCGTTTAATAGAAATTTCAAGTGCCTGCATTTTGTCCCTCATTTATAATTATCTCAATATATGGCTTAATACGTGTCATTTTTCTACAACATTTTCTTTACGCATCTATGCCAGAATTATTGTAGGTATGTATTCTGGACGCGATGTAGAGTTCTAGTTGAAAATTTATAGAACTTTTATCATACAATAATGAACCAGTTTTTTTACAAACTCCGGAACTAGAAACCTTGATTTATTTAATAACATCATATTTTATTGCCTTTTAAAAGGTCTTACGCATGTTTGAGAGAAAAACATAGCAACAAAACATAACAAGACATAACAAAACAACAGTCTATAGGCCACGGTTTTCTCTTACCATCAGGAGAACCGTGTGCCTGTTTGCGTATACTATAAAATAAAACATTTTAACATGCAATCGTGAGCGATGCTGCGGGCAGCAGCTTCCTTAAGGAAATCTTTGGCCTTTGGATACTTCAAGCCATCTCATAACTACGTTCATGTTTTATAATATTTATCAATATTCCTCATTCTTTCAATTGTTCCAATAACTAGCGAGCTACATCAGGCCTCGGAAACCTGATAGTAGTGTTGACATGCTAAACACCAAATGGCGGTGGTACCAGCCACCGACGTTAGTGATAGCAGTTTGACGTCAGGGATGTGTAATAGGAGTATATCAATTATCCATATCATGCCTGTTACAATACTCGTGGATTTTTATTTTAGAAGATAGCAGTATAATGGCATACACCTGATATTAAGTAAGGTTATAACCAAAGATGAAGTTACACTAAGCTAGAAGCAACCTATTCACTCTAGCTTTGAAAACGCTCAAATCATAATTCTCAGGGAACACTGTTTCAGGAAGTTAATTTTAATCTATGCGAAGGAGAAAGGAAGAGGCGAACCTTTAGGTTTAAATACTAGATCTATCAACCACAAATGGATGTCTCGCAGTACGATTGAAAAATGGTGCACGTGAAATATGGCCATGGAGCTCCTGACTACACGCACTCGCCGAAATATATACTATAGAAATAGTGCCACTTTACGACGATGATCCAGACTAAGCCGGGCACGCCTATCCACAGAGTCCAAAGCTGCTAATTATGTAGTAATTAGCTGATCCTGCCCAGAAAATGGCAACAGCACTTGCAGCTGAACATTGAGCTTTATAAAGTGTTAACAGCTGTTATTCCATCGATAGACCACTTGGATAAAAAAATAATAAAAAAAGAACAATGTTTAAAAGTGTAAAATAAAGGCGAGTGATGTTTCGTTTTTTCCACTAACACTATCATTAAGACTAAGTGATAGAACTATGAGATGACTGTTCTTGATTGGTACCACCAATTTTTCTTTTCTATCGTCATAGCTCCGGTACTCACCAGACTATGGGTTTGGTAAACGAACGCAGGCGAAAGGCTTCACACCTGTCTCAGGTTAACAGCAACCTCAATACTTTTGGTATTTATAGGTGAAGCCTATTTCTTACCATCAGCAATTCATTTTGCTTATTTGCCTACAATCAGATTATAGATATAATAGAAAATAATTTATTTTACATAGACCATACCATCAAGGTGTTTTGACGCGTCTAATCACCGGTTTAGGGCGCTAAAACTTCAAATATGCATCTGTATTAAAGCTATATACCTTTATATTTTTCCATAACCAGCGAGGTACAGACAAAAACTGGATAGCTATGTAGATAAGTTGAATACCATACCGGCGCTGGTAATAGCCGCCTTGACGTCACGATGAGGATATTCGATATAAACAACGATATGTTATACTCTGGACCTGTTCATGTTCGATTATATCAAAATTTGGAACTGGAGCAAAGGAAACTACCATATTTTTATTACATGCGTATATATTTACGACTCTTGTCAGTAAGTTTCATTTGGTACCCATAGGTATTGTAGGAGTGTATTAAATAGGTATAACTAAGTAATCCGTCATTTTGAGTTTTTTCATATTGGACTTAGAGTAATGTCACTTTATTTTCCGAATTGTTCTCGATAAGTCCTTGCATTTGCATCCAAATGAAACGTGTTCACAAAATTGATAAAGTATGTATGTATCTGCTTCAAAATTTAATTGCAAATTTCTACCCAAACATACATAGATACAAGTTAAATAAAATCTTTTAAAATAGGTAAAATTTTAATATAGATTCGGGCTACTTGTAATTTAGTTCCTTGTCTTGGTCACTGTGTTAGTGATGATTTATAATAAACCGCTTATGAGCTAATCATGAAACCATTTGCACTCTTTTAAGGAGCCCGGTAAACCCTCAATGCAGTCTGAAAATAAAAATTTGACGCAAGTGACGTACCGGCATCCTGTCCAATCGTCGGCAAAAATCGCGCCTGAAAGTGCCCACAGTTCAATACATTATTTACGGGTTTTTCTCAGATCGCTTCCGAAGAGTGGTATCGCTGCTTATCAGGGGATGCCACCATTGCAAAAATAATTTGCTATCATGACAGTTCCGCTTAACTTCCTGCAACATGTTTACGTTCACTATTTCATTTGCAAATATCTTTTAGAGTTTTGTAATCGTGGGTATAATAGGAAAAGCAGTTTAGGTACTTACTAACGTACTTGCGTTTAAACTAGCTATAGGCGGCGGCATTTGACAGTGGAGAAAAAATTGTCATGTGACATTTTTACTAGCGCCTAAAAGCTAAAAAAAACCTACGCGAATACTTCAGATATTGATAGTATATGTACCTAGATTAATGATGCCACGAATAGTGAATTGGCCGAAACCGAATATTTGGCAACGCTGTCGGCTGAAGCACCGAATATTCGGCACGAAATACATACTTGTTAGGGGCGCGTTAGCTGGATTAAGACAAGTCGCAACCTGTTATTTACTATCAGTTTTATCTTTCTTCTTCTGGATAGCGTGTTTAGTGAGAGGTTTGGTTCAAATTGTAAGATTATTCAAATATACACTTTCTACTAACAATATAGGTAGGTTCTTTCTAGTTAGATCAATTTGTGTAATTGGCGTCATGGCATGTAATAAACCCACCGTATCTTAATCTGATGTTTTCAAGTATATTTTCAAGTCAATAAATGGACGTAACTAAGCAGAAAGGATCCAACCCACACAAACGCCAAAATTGAGTTAAACATACTATAGAGGTCGTAAAGCTCTATACTTTCGTCCAGTAAATGATCCTACCGACAAATAAAGCCATGACACTTATACAATCATTAGATACAAACCCACATGTATGGTCGGTATATATTTTTATTCATCAGCAACAATCCAACATGCTTGGAAATGTTCTTTAATATAAACATTTTAAACCCTAGGCTAATATTCATATCACAAAATAGATTCAATCCACTAGAGTCGTTTCTGATAATTTTATGTACCACAAGTTAATTATGTGATTATGAAATGTGGAAATGTGGAAGAGCGAAGATTTCCACTACCTACAGGTAGGCATTTATTTACTTAAAGGGTTTTCTCCAAATACTATAATAGGCTTTTAACTTTTAGTTAAATAAATAATTTATTTTATTATTATTATCATTCATCTCGTAAATCAATTATGACAAAATACGATATAAACTTCAAAGTCAATTACCTCAAAATTAGTTTGATGTGGATTGGATCCTTTCTGCTGCTTTCCTTTATATACGATCGACGTGTTTAACTATGCTACAAGATATCTACCATGTCATTATCTAAAGCGCCCGAGTTACTACCCAAATCTCCTCTCGGGCTCCCCTACTAAATAGTTTAGGTATATAGACATAGATTACGATTGTCTGACAATCGTATAAAAAAGATTTTCAAGCTTAAATAAGTTGAAAATTTGTTAAGTTATACAAAGTAGAAGCAATATTAAATCTTCCCTAATTTTTAATAATATTAAACTATACAAAGGTCATCCATTATCCGACAGGTAAAAGAACTATCGGGTAGGTCGAACATACAGATAATTGTAAAAGTGAATGATCCGCATATCACCACGTTCAATAAACAACTGTTAATTGATATACTCGTTTATCTTTTTTATTTTAAACCGACTCTGAATGTCTTCAAGCACTTTCATGAACGTGCCCTATAGAACTGCAACTTTGTATCTTTAATATTGGGCATTAAGATTAGTTGACACAGAGTAGGAAAGATAGAGACAACGTAATAAAATGAAGCCGTATAAAGCTATACCGTATGAAACAGCCCTTAAAAAGCGCAACATTGTATCCTATTAAAATTGTCTATTAGGATTAGTTATTGTTTTTTCAGGGGTTAGCGTAGCGTACACAGCGAGTTCACCGATTTTATAAGAGGTTTGTGTTCAATTCCCGACCAGGGCAAGCGTATGTGTAAAATATTTTTTCTGTATTGCCGAGTAATTAACTTGATTTCATCACCTTGGGTTGTATCTATCTATGTATATAACAAAATCTTTAAGCATATTTTTTCGTTATTTAAAGTTTGTTTTTTTTTCATCATAACTCGAGCATTAGGATAAGACCTACATTTATGTCTTTTTTTAGAATAGAATAGAAAATATTTTATTCTACATGGACTTTACAGGCAGTTCTTGTGACGCGTCTATATAATCCTAAAAACCACCGAATCGGATCGCGGCCACTTACGGAGATGGTCCGGTGAAAGAAACTCAGCGGGCTTGTCTTTTTTTCTTATTTTCTAAATATAATTATTTATTAATATAAACTACTTTAAGGAGATTGGATTGTCAATCTGTCTACATGTTTTTTTTTTGTATTCATTATGTAATTACTCCATTAATTCCAAATCGATTTAGATGATTATTTAATAAGATAGATCATACTTCTGAAGTGAAGAGTCTATATATATTTTACTAGCTGTGGCCGCGACTTCGTCCGCGTGGAATAGTTTATACGGGCATCATTTATTTTTGCAAACGACCTCCTCAGCTTTATAAATTATATCTTGTTCACAATAAAATACTCTTAATCAACAACACATTTATTTGGATAAAGATTAATATTATTACGTTGATACAACTCTTAACAAATAAT
>DVZL01006223.1:0-11503 GCA_018236625.1 Lasaia peninsularis
ATAAAATACGACAGACAAGGCAGCATGGCCAAAGGTCTTAGCCTGTTCGATAGGAACGAAAGGAGGAAAAAAAAAAATTATTGACAGTTGACAGTCACCATTGACATTTGACAGCTGTTATTTAGTGTATTTTGTTGTGCGAACGGGCATTTTTCAAGTTTTCATAATTTGTATAAAGTATGTATTGTTATCTAAGTTTAACGTCAGTAGTCCCAAAGTATATAGTAATTTGTGCTTCTTCGTTAAGTGACTTATATTTTGTTAATTGAATAAATACGTTTTGACAAAGTTAACGCGACCGACCGTTACAATTTTTTACTAATAGTTGATTTATGTGAGGATATCTTCTCAGCACGAGTTTGTAGATAAAAATTAGAATGACTAAGTGGAAGCTATGCCGGCAAACATTTGGCAATGATGAGTTTAAATTCAGTGAAGGTGATGAGGTTACAGTTGGTCGTGGGCTCAACAATACGATAATACTCACAAGTCTCGTTGTATCACGACATCATTGTATAATTAATGCAAAGAAAGATGAAGTAACAATAACAGATTTAAAGGTAATGTTATCGCATAACAGTAATACCATAGTTTTACTTAGTAAATATTTAACCCTATGTATATTTTATGGTAAATATCTTTTAAGCACCTAATATCTGGGTTTCATTATTACTAATATGATCAAGTCAAAAATAAAAGTAGCTTAAGCCACTTTACACCAGCTGTCTGCCAGTGAAAGTCCTATCAAAATCGATTCAGTCATTTCAGAAATTAGCAGGTACAAACAGACCAAAATTCTAAAAATACTAATTTGTTATATGTACCTTGTAAACATACAAATGCATTAAGTAAAAAGCAGTTAGTTCACTCTAGTTTTATTTATTTATATAGATTAGAAATATAATTTTTATTCTCTGTGTATAATTAATACCGACGACACATAAACAATTTGCTTATTTGACATTAAAGTATATTTTTTTCTACTATAGGTTGTGTATTATAGTAATCATTTTTGTTAAATTGTTACAATATCAATAAATGAACATATTAGTATATAAAATATTTAATATAGCATTAAAGTTGTTGAACTCATCCCATATTATTTAGATTAAATAACTATTAGATTCTGCTAATTTTGGTTATAGTATATCACTAAATTATCTCAATTTTTTGTATTTTTATTCAATTATATTTAAACAACTTATTTGTTATATTTCTTTCAGAGTTCAAATGGTATATATGTGGGAGCCAAAAAGATTCCTCCAAATATTCCTTTTTCTTTAACAGATGCTGATTTAATAGGAATAGGTTGGACAATGGGGGTTAGTGGCAATGTGAATGATAGTGAAAAATTTGTATTTAAACTTGTGAAAGAAAAGACATCTCTAACTGATAGACTGCACTTTCAAAATGAAAATTGGCTGGACTTTTGTGAAGAAAGTTTAAAGTTAAATATTAATTATAAAGAAATTAATAAAGATGAACATATGAATTCTGATAAAATATCTCCAATTTTAAATTGCAGTCGGCCTCCTAAACGTAAAACTAGTACAGAATCATACATCCCTACTAAAACAAACAAAAGTTCTCCACTCTCAATTAATAAAAACAATCTTAAAAATAATGAAAAAGATGATCACAATGCATTAGAGGTAATAGATTTCCCTAATAAATTACAAAAGACTGAAATAGAAGATTTTGAATATGAAGCATTTAATATCAAACAAGAGGAGTATTTAAGTAATGAAGAACCAATATTAATTGATAGTGATAGTGATATGGAATCAGAACAATGGCTCTCTCGATTGTCCCAAAGTTCACCAGCAAAGCCTCCTTCAAGTATAGATAAGCAAATAAATGCCTTTGAAGATAGTTCTTACAGTCAATTAGAAGATGTAACTTTTAATGAAGATCAGAATGTTGATACTGATGAAGAGATGGTTAATGATTTAGTAATTATACTCCCCCCACCAGATGATAATGTTTCATGTGAAAAAAGCTTTAATGGTTTGAATATGGAAACTGTTAACAAGTCTAATAAACAAATTAATAGTGAATCAGATGTAATTGAAAAATTGATACTTACTGATACAGTTGATGGAGGCAGTGACTGCAGCAGTAATCTATCAAAAAATCAAAATAAATCCCTTGATGATGTTATACAAAATATTGATTTAGGAAAAAAAATCCAAATAATAGAACCTCATATAGTTCAAGAAAGAAGGAAATCTCGAGTAGCCCATGAAAGTAAGTTTTTGCTTTTAGCCTGTGATACTATGATCAGGATTATAGTTAATATTTACTTGCTAATCCTGCAAGCAATGAACAGCCTGATATAGGAACTGATTGATTATGTAAGGTATCAATATATTCCCAGGATTTTAGTCCTAGTATTCACTATTACATTTTGAATCAATTTAGACTTATTGCAGAACAACAATGTCACCTAAAGTTTTATTTGTTTTATCAAAAATGCTACATGTGCAATGTACATCTTCATTTTACATTATATTTTATCTTCAATTTCATATAATCATATAGCAGAGGTAGTATATCTTCATTTTGCATCATATTTTATATTTATCTTCATACAAACATATAGCATAAGGTAGAGGTGACGGGTGGCAAGTCCGTCGCCATATAGGGGCGCATATCTAGTCTCAGGCAACATTATGTTTTCTACACAAATTGAAAAAACTTATAAGGACAAGTTATCCTACCTGTAAATCAAATCTGGGAGCTTGTGCATCAAAGTCTACACTGACTTCCCTCGACAAAGCAGTAAATCTTAGTATGCCACTATGATAGGTGCCGACTATCCAGCTTCTTACTTTATATGTATTTCTGAATAAAATGTATGTAGAGGAGAATTATTTTGGGAAGCTAATTTACTTTAGGATGGGAAGCTATTTTACTTTAATGAACAGTTTTAGTTAATTATCCTTATACAATTATTTTTTACACTTTAACACTCAGACCTATATGAAAGCAAGAATAAAGAAACAATGTGAAATAAGCAGGTTCCAAAATCCCCAAAACCGTTTATTTATTAATCTGCTAGTCAGCCAAAAGCATAATCGCGACATCCTAATAAATGTATATAAATATGTAATGTATTAATTGATTAAAATAAATAATAAACATTTTAGTTCTAAAAATACATCTTTAATATTTTAGGAAAACCAAAAACCTCCAGTAAATCTAAGAAGGCAATTCCTTGTAAAATGTCAATCTCAGACTTACAAAAGGAAGAAAGAAAAAAAAGGCTCAAAGAAATTGCATCCAAAGACAAAGAAGAGCCAGACAAAGAAGACCATGAAATGAACCAACACAACAAAAATTCTGACAATCAAATTAGTAAACCAATTGTTAAAGCTAAAATAACTTCATCTAATAGGGGTGCTTTTCTGACTCATTCGGCACCAGCTAAAGTCAAAACAACAAAGAGAAAAGATGAAGTGAAAAACAATAAGACTTCTGCATCCACAAAAGAAAACCAATCACTCCCGAAGAAAAAAGTTGGAAAGAACAAGGATGAAATTGAAATAGAAATAACCAACCTCCATGCCATTGTAAAACCAACAAAAAGAAATAATAACCAAAAAGAAGACAATACCTCAATGGCAAAGAATGAAACAAAATCACACCAGATGAAACAAATTGATAAAGATAAAAGTGAAACTGACAAAATCATAGAAAAAAGCGACAAAAGACGTCGCAGCAGTAGATCAAGCCCTCTGAAATCTAATAAACCTGAAATTTCGACTGCCAGAAGTCTAATAGATTATGCTAGTAATTCAGATTCATTCCCTGGAAAGCCAGTTTCGATGGTTGGACCTATACCTCGAAAACTACTGAAAAAAACGGTCAGATTTTCTGATGCGCCCCAAATTCGTGAATTTGAAATTGAACCTGGAAACAAATTAAATAAAACAAGTTCAGTTAAAACAAGATTACTGGATCGAGTGCAACAGAAGCCTAAATTTTCACGAGAAAAAATTGCACTGATGACTATCCTTAAGTGGAACCCACAGTGGCTACATGAACAACTAATTTACCCAACTCCTCCTCCGATCTTGGCACACAATAATCCACCCATGGCCATTTTTCATTCATTTAACAGTCACAGTCAATATGTACAGTAAGTAATACTCAGTATTTTGTATATTCTTACTAATCTGCTCGCATATTAATCTATGTTCTTGAGCCTATATGTTTTCGTAAAATTGCTTGATAAAAAGTGGTAAATTTTTTTCAAGAGTATGTTATTGAGCCCACCACCATCATGTGACCCATTTGCCCATTTTCTTCCTCTCCTATAAAAGAAACAATCATACTGCAAATGCTCACTTTTTATTATTTTAAATTATAGTTTATTCACAATTAAGGACAGATGGCAATCGTTCTGTGTAAAAACTGGATTATGTAGCCGACCCCTGAATTATAAAATAAAATGCTAAAACAAAAGTAGCCGAAGCCGTACTTTATCACATTAGCTGTCTGCCAGTGAAAGTTCCGTCAAAATTAGCGGTTAATTAGCAATTAGCGGGTACAAACAGACAGACAGACAAAAATTATAAAAAATGTTGTTTTGGTATAAGTACCCTGTAAACATACATATTATGCATTTAGTAAAAAGCGGTTATTTCAATTTTCCATACAGACACTCGAATTTTAATTATTTAATTGTATAGATATTTAAGTTACGTAGTTAAGGTGCTCTTGTGGCTTATCCTGATTATTGAAAATGGATGAAATAATGACATTAAGCACAAATATATTTTTTCACTAAAGAATAAATAGTTTTGCAAAGAACGCTTTTTGCGATTGGAATTTGAAATTGATTTTGTAGATAATTAATTTAATACCTTATTGTTTTTTAGGTTAGTCGGAGATTTACTATTAATGGAAATCTGGGAATATTTGACTCAGGGTTTCCATAAGACCAACAAGCAAAACAAAAATAAATTACCTCTTAGAATAGAATATTTACCACCTGTTCCACAGGAAGAACGATATTTTGAGTTGTTTAATATTAACGTTAAAAGTAAGTACAAAATACAAGTTACGGCTATTTTATAAATAATTGATACTATTCCAGGATCACCAGTAGTCTTGTTGGCAATAAACTTGATAACCTATGCTCGCCTCTTACGAGCTGCCTGTTAGAAAGGCAGATGGTCTATTCTACACAGAGAACCTGGACCAACACGGGGAAAATTGTATTTGCCATAACGTTAAGAAAACAATTTAGAATTATTTTACGCGTTGGTGTTATTCCAACTTATATATTTTATTGATAACGAGCTGTGCCCGCGACTGTCCGCATTTTTATTTATTTCATACATTTTATTTTATACATTTCTAAAATAAAAGTAGCCTAAGCCGTTCCTTATTTCATTAGCTGTCTGCCAGAGAATGACCCATCAAAATCAATCCAGCCGTCTCAGAGATTAGCGAGTACAAACAGACAGACAGATAAAAATTCTAAAAAAAATTATATACCTCGTACCTGTATGCACTTAGGAAAAGCAGTTATTTTAATATTACATACAGACATTCCAATTTTATTTATAAACATTAATTTATACACGACTTATTTTAACCCTGATGATTTTTATTTCAGTTGCGTCACCTACACCGGATGCAAAACATTTACCAAGAGTTGGTGAAATTTTGATGGTGGAGTTTGGTCCCGAAAATAAAAAACTTTTGAGGTTTTTCTTTGTTCACAATGTCAGACAAGTTCCATCACCGCCAAGTAAGTGTATCGTTTTCTATCAGCCATGGTTATATGTTGACAATTATTTCAAAGAGACGATAAATTTATGATATGCTACGGTTTAGAAATATATAGATTACAGATTAAATTTAATAAATATCCAGACTCGAAAATACTACGTCATTTACAATTACATTCACAAACCTATGTTCATCGCTCAAATGCTGGCTTCCGTCGGAAATCAAACCCAAGCTTCGCGTTAGTCGGTGACGGTAGGCGAGTATCCTAACCACACAATCAATGAGGTGGTTAAAACATGTTAACATTTTAATTTTCTTGTAGGTAAGGTATATTTTAATTAAAATAAATAATGTTAGAACCTTATACAATGGGTAATATGTTTGTGATTTAGATATGGGCCAAAAAAAATAACGTCTAATATTTATTGCTGAAGAAATATACTCACATAAATATTTTCCCTGATATTCAAGTTTTTATTAATAATATTAATTCTTTTAAAGTAGTATTTATGAAATTCCCTCGCAAATTTCGAAAACGCATCGCCATTGTCAAAACGAACCGTGACGTCACTATTAACTGTCAATACCATGTCAATTGATATCCTTATTTTTGCATCTTTGGGCATAATATGAAAGTTCAAACATAGAGAAAATTCAATACCTATAATATTATATACAGTGAATTTATTTAAGTGAAGTGAAATAACAGCGACAGATTATGAAAATGAAAGAATATTTAAATACTACTTTTCTTATTCACCTATGTATCATAGAATTTCATGTTACTTTGCAGATAAAAATGTATCAATATTTAGCATATCACTGTACACTACGTTTACGGAGTCGATGAAATCTTTAAAACCCGGCGATCTCATGTTGGCCACTATATTGGCATATATAAACAATGAATTGATGTTATTCGAAGCAATGGAATATCTAGCAGAGTCCCCATTGAGCGAAGCTATTTTGAGACCTCATCCAAAGCATTTTCCTAAAATAAATAATATCAATGGTCAGAATATTAATTCACAGGTAATTAGGTTTAATATTTTTTTATTTTGATGAAGTAGTCTTTCTTTTTTTTCCTATATAACAAGTAATAATTAATTATTAGAAAATATTGTTTGCCATATTATTATAATTAATCAATCGAAACTGGCAATTAAGTTACAAATGTAAATTAATAATTTTATGTAGTAAATTTTTGCACACCACAATGTATGTTGATAAATCTATATATTGTTTATCCCCGTGTTGGTCTGGGTCCTCTGTGTAAAATACACCAACTGCCTTCCTACCAAGCAGCTCATAAGAGGCGAGCATAGGTTAACTGGGTCACTACCAACATGACCACTGGTGGTAGAGTTCTGTAGAGCAATTCACGCCGGTAAGGCCTTGCCTATTCCTGCCGCCATAAGGACATTGTCATGATCCGTTCCGGAGGGTGGGGGAGCCGGTAGACTTGCACATAAGGTGTAACAGCCCGACCTCAGGACAGTAGTGCACCTACAACATGTATGATGTCTATAGGCCACCGTTGTCTCTTACTATCAGGAGACCCGTGTACCTATTCACTGTTTTATACTATAAAAAAAACTCTTTAACACATATTTTTTGCAAATAAACTATTATTATCAATAATAATAATAATACTAAATTTTAATAATATACTCTAACTTAGGGTTTCTCAAAGTTGAGTATCCAACGGATTAGAGAATGTCATTGGCTCATAGGTTAAGCTATAAATATTACGTAATGATGGCAACAAATATACATTTACCTAAGTACCTTCGTATGTGACTTTTAAATTATATTAATCAATTATTTATATCGCCTCTGTGGTGTAAGGGTACGGCTGCTGTCGTCTGTTAAGGCCGTTAGCCGCTTAGGGTCCCGGGTTCAATTCCCAGGTCGGGCAACTATTCTTAAAATGTTTTTCAGATTATTCTGAGTAAACATTACATTGCCCAGGATTAGAATGTGCCTGAAGTGCCGATAGGCTTGCCACGTATCACATCAAGGCCCTGTACTTTGGCTAATCGTGGGTGTTCTAGTATATTTACTGTACTTAAGAGTCATGGTTATACTAGCACACCTCTGCCTACACCTTCGAGAGTAATGAATATGAAGGTACTTTTAATTATTTATAGTTTATTTATACATTTAAAATTTTTCAATTATACATCCATTTATAGTCTGTAATTTGAAAGGTGTTTGCTGTTCTCTGCTCTAACTCCATAGCCCTAATCTTTGCTTGTTTCGAGATTTAATATTTATAACTACTTTTCTTATCAAAAAGGATATAACTATAATTATCGACAAGGGAAGGAGGCGTACTTCCATATGTATTATATATGTGTATCGTTGAACTTCCTACATCGTATGAATCAAATGAGCAAATAAATTTTAATACAATAATTAGTCACTTAAATAAATAAACTATATTTCAATTATAGTTTACAATTACAGACTATTTTGTAATTCTTATCAAATTTTGTAGTTCAGAATTTACAACTATACTACCTCTGAACGTAAACACACCAACCAAATTTCGTCACAATTGATTCAGTAGTTCCAGTGTGAATACAGACAAACAGACAAAAATTCTAAAAATGTGTTCTGCTCTCTGTTTTTAGTCGCCAGAACCATTTTTTAAAATTATTCTCAATGTACATAATTCAATCTTCTACAGTTTTATTATATTATGTATAGATAGATAATTTTTAATTAGTTAATACATATTGCACACATTAAAAACATAGTAAGATAACATAGAAATAATAAAATCCGTTTATTACTTAAGTACAATCGTCAAAAATAGGGGTGAATTCTATCCCCTTCACTATCCCTTCACTAATGAGACAAAATATGTTATTATTTTTTATATTTGTTAAAAAAACCTTTATTAAATATAATATTATGAGGTTTTTTAAAACCGTGACCTATAGACATTATAGATATTGTAGGTACATCACTGACTGTGGTTGGGCTATTAAAGCAAATGTGCAATTAATTCTCATTAATTAATTAGTAATATTCTCTATTTTACACAGGTTAAAGTCATTTAAGTGTAATAATATTTTAAAGTGTATTCATCATTTTATTTTTAGTGGACAAATCACTTAAATGAAAGTCAAAAGATGGCAGTGAGTTCCTCGATAGCAGCAGCTCTGGGAAATCATCCTTGTATACAAATGGTGCAAGGACCACCTGGAACAGGTAGGCATTTGAATATAACCTATTAATATATATAAATATATAGGCTGAGGTAAATATATAACCCTATATGGGTTAGCAGAGATACACTCAAGATAAGCGGATAATGTTAGGTCCCATTATATGTAACATTATTGTTAAGCTATTTCATTTGTTTGAAAAAAGATTTTTTCGTATACTTCTCGTAAACTTTATTTTAATAGTCTCGGATTAACAGCAGGCATAATTGGTTTAATTTTACACATTTCAAAAACAAAACCGTTCCGTATTAAATTAGCTGTCTCCCAGTGCAAGTCCCCTCAAAATCGATTTAGTCGTTTCAGAGATTAGCGGGTACAAATAGACAGACAAAATAGATGGCGCTGTGCATTTTTCCATCGCGTTTCTGAATTGACTCGGCCTTAACTATAAATAAAATGGTTGTACCAAATCTAAAAATAGATGGCGCTGTGCATTTTTAAATCGCGTCTCTGCATTTACTCGGCCTTAATGATTGGCCATCAGTCATTTGATACTAGCCGCGATGCAGATCGGCAACATCGCGTAAACTTTGTCGCCCTTTTCGCCCTTTAAAAATGCCTATACTACTTGTCGGCTGATCGAGAAAATGCAGCGTGTTTAAACTAATAAAAAATTATAAACAATTTCTGTGACTTAAACTATTGCTTATATGAATCTGATTTTTATTGTGTGGAGTGGTAATTATATACAAAATATGTGATTTCATTTTAAGCCTCTCGCTTGTATCAACATTGTATAAAAGGTACTACCATACAACAAATGTAATTTTTGCAATTTTTATAGATAATTATCGGAACCTTTTGAGCGCGAGTCCAACTCGCACTTGACCAGTTTTATTTTTATGAGATACAACAGCTAACAAGCATACGCCTCTCCCGATGATGATGACTATGTTCTGAGACACCATAGATAGTTTAGTCTACCGGTTAACCTACATTCCGAACCGGAATATTACAATGTCATTATGACGACAGCAGTGGCTCTAGCGAGCGAGATTCTGCACAGCACTCTACTTGATCTTGTTGGGATTGACCCAGTTAACCTATGCTCGCCTCTTACAAGCTGTCTGGTAGACAGGCAGATGGTCTACTCTACACAGGGGATCCGGACCAACAAGGGGATTTGTATAATCTGGCTTGGATGGATTTGCAAACAAGCAGTTTTGTTTGTGTTTTCTGTTTTGTTGAGTAACTACCATAAAAGATTCATCTCCGTCTTACAAAAGCTTTCACTTGAAATTGTTATTTCTGTTGGTATATATTTTAATAAATTACAGGAAAGTCAAGTGTGATATGCGCAATGGTGATGTCATACTTCTATAATTCCGAAAACAAAAGACAGCAGAACCGAGAGAAAATACTTATTTGTGCAACCAGCAATGCAGCAGTCGATGAATTGGTTATAAGGTTGCTTAAAATAAGACAGTGTTTAATGAAGTGTAAGTACATAAGACTTTTTTTTTATATGTGCGAGGGATGGCGATTATTTCTGAATTTTTAAAACGATTCTAATCTTAGCCTGATAAATCGATTCACAAAAAAATCGATATTTTTTCAAGTTTCGTTGACAGTATAATTATTAATGAAATAAAAACAAGATAAATATTATAAATCACGATTTCCTATCGGTATAATTAAGGAATATTTTATTTTAATCCTTCATTGCACTATCAAATTCGATCAAATAATAATAATCATTTCATAAGTTTATTTTAAGGGTACTCTATGGGTTCTGAACCCAAAAGGTAAAAATGAATCCCTATTACTAAGAATTCGCTGTCCTTCCGTCTTTCTGTATGTTTGTTTGCCGTTTTTATATGTAATAGTACGAAACCCTCTTACCGTCTGTGCGTCCCTTACCCACACTTGTTTCTTTTTTATTTATTGCATAATAGTTTATGTTATTCCGAGTCACAGAGTATATCCAACAACAACAATATCAATAATAACATGCATTAATCAATTACAATATAAGTAATAGAGTCACATGTTATAGAACTCGTAAAAAAATAAAAATAATGACTAAAGAATAAAATATCACGATATTCATATATACTTAAACAAAAGTGTATGTACAGGGTGTCCCAAAATTCAACGTCAAGCGGGCACCAGGGGATGCGCATTGGTATCCCTAGGGAGGTAAAAAAAGAAAAAAAATCTATCTCAACTCTTTTTAAAGTTATCAATTTTTTTTTAAATTTTCGGAAATTTGACATCCTGTACTATATTTTTGATTGCCATCGCAAATGATGTTGAAAGAAAGCTCGATATGAATGTTGTAGCGGAACGTTTCCGAATGGTGCGCGTGGGTCGTCTAGAGGCGATGCACCCGCGCGCGCGTGACGTCAGCTCGCAGCAGCTGGCGCAGCGCGACGTGCGCACGCAGGCCGACGCGCCGCACAACTCCGCGCTCGCTGATGAGGTCACGCATCCTCTTCCTCTTTACCTTATCGTCGGTCTAATTCTAATAAAGCGCAAGTCAAAATTTAGCGTATCACTGATTTTGTTAGATTCGGATAGGGTGG
>DVZL01006224.1:0-11503 GCA_018236625.1 Lasaia peninsularis
GTGACAATAGACCCTGTGCTCGCCTCTTACGAGCTGCCTGGGTGGAAAGCAGTTGGCCTATTCTACAACGGAACCCGAACCAACACGGGGAAAAATAAACGAGGGAACTGGATATACCCTAAAAAGCACGATTTTCTGATGATTCAATGTTGTTCGTAGACACCAATAATAATACCATGGATACATATCATGTGACTCTTGTAGAAACAGCTGTAATTAAATAAATACAATAAATCTAAAAATATTCAAGCAACCAAAACTACAAACAGGGATTGATATGACATCAGAATTCAGTGGCTTTGATAACGTCCTAGATTTAAATTTATTTACGATTGAAGTGATAAAAATGGCTTCTAATCCTTTTATTGCACCCAGATATCAGTGATAATGTTCGACGTCAAAACAAGGGTATAACTGTTTAAATAAGACTACATTGCGGTATTTTTTATATAATAGACAAATAAGTACACGGAGAATCGACAAAGAGGCAAATTCGACCAATGAATTTGTCTAACTTAAGTATATTTTCTGAGTGATCTTACGGTGATAGAAAACATCGTGAACTGGGGATTTTGTGCCTGAAATGGCGACAGACTTGCCTACCATCTGTCACATTATGGAACTTATAACGTCGGCTAATCATAGGTGCATATGCACCTCGATTTTTCGTTTTCGATTTTGTCGTTTGCGTGATGTCCATAAATACCCAGGACTAGTTTAATATAATAATTCATAATTCCCCGTGTTGTTTCGGGTCACATTTTAGAATAAGTCAACTATTATTTCCGCCATAATGACGTTGTCGTGTTTCGGTCCAGAGGGAAGCGTAGCCGGTAGACTTTTCCCCTTGTTGGTCCGGGTTCTGTCCTGGAATAGACCAACTGCTTTCCACCCAGGCAGCTCGTATGAGGCGAGCACAGGGGCTATTGTGACCAACACCGTGACGTTGACCAGGTGGTAGAGTCTTGCAACGACTCGTTCGGATTGGTACCACCGCCTTACCTATTCCTGCCATATAGCGTCAATGCTCGCGATTGTCGTGTTCTGGTTTGGAGGGTAGGATAGCTGGTAAACTTACTCACGCAATCCGTCTGCTTGATTGCCTTCCAATATCATAAAAAAAAATCATAAACCCGAAAGTTTGTAAGTATGGATGGATGTATGGATGTTTGTTCTTTACGTAAATATACTGGAGAGATTTGAATGTAACCTTACACTAAGTTAGCTTATACATGAGAATGATACATAGGTCACTTTTTAACCGACTACATTAAAAAGAAGATATGTTTTATGTACTAAGTATTATAAGTCGGAAAAAACTCTTTTAAAGTTATTAAAATAATTTAGGCGGGCGAAGCCGCGGGGGGAAGTTAGTATATATGCAAATATTGCTAGCGTTAATGATCTATTTTCTAATGCCCGGATATACCAATTACACGTAGTGAGATTAATGCATAACTGAGTAACACAATTAGACAGTAATTACGGAGATTGGCAGCTCCTGTTTATGGACAACTATTAACGTTTATGATACACGCTTAACAATATATACAAACTGTTGTGCATTTGTTAAAAATTATAACGCATTAAAACTGCAAAAATTTTCTTCAACTTGATTAATATGCCATTAAGGCATTTTATAATTCATATTTCAAAAAGTACTGAACCGATCATCATTAAATTTATATGTGATCACCTCTGAACCTATCTATGTATACATACTCAACAACAAGATCGACTTTCGCAAGTTGCGGTGAGAAGAGAACTAAATGTTACGGCTATGCAGATGTCACCACCAGTTGCTTGTGAGTAAACAAACTGTGATTAGAAGGATGCATGAAGCTAACCTTCATGATCGCAGACCGCTTCATACTTCAGCACTACGCCGAGAAAATCGTGGACGACGACTAGAGTCGGCTCATGTGCATTTGCTCTGGGAGATAACCAGAGGTCTGTAGTGCTGTTTACCAGTAAGTTCGGGTTTGATTTCTATTCCGATACACGTAGAATACGTGGTGTCGCCGTCTGCAACATCCTTATTCCATAGGTCCATTCATATGACGGCGGGACAATTGGTTTGAACGGGAATTTGTCTTGGTGGAAGAACAGACCTCATTTGGATCAAAAATACCACGACGACTGAAAAATACCGTAACGAGGTGCTAGCCAGTAAAATCTTCCCCTTTAGGCTACAAATGGGCCAAGAACTCACGTTCATGCACGATTACGCCCGTCCGCAGACAGCGAGAATCGTGACGAGATGGTTGCAGGAACACGACGTATTGGTCTTAGGCTGGCTCGCTCAGTCACCGAACCTAAACCCCATAAAGCAAGCGTTGGACATGCTCCAAAGTAGGGCTTTGACGAATTTCCCTGCAAACATTGCGACGGAAGCTTTTTTTGCATATTGGCCGGACCTAGGACAATATACCGCAGTAAGACTTGGATAACTTAATACAAAGTATGAAAAATACTTGCAGGACCGTTATAAATTTCATTGGTGGTTTTACAAACTATTTGTTTTTCACATAACTGTTAATTAACTTTTTCTTATTTGTCATAAACACATTAATTGATAGTTTTACCATTTTTAACGTTTTTTCTTTATTTAAGTGTAAAATTATGTAAGCAAAATAATAAGGCTTTTTTTATTATGGAGGTATAGTCAGATAAATGGGCTTTATAAAAATATACACATGTAGTATGTCATCTTTAATTAATTTCGAGATAATTGAATATTTTTTTGTAGTTTTTTTTCTTTATAGTGCGGGATACGTAGTAAAAAATTTCGACTTATCACTATCAAGCTAATTTTTCGCAAGTAGCTTCATTTTGGTTTGACGACAATTCTTTGTATAACAACAAATCTCGATTGTGGTAGCTAAACGAGGTAGCTGGTGTTGAAAATTTCAGAGCGTAGGACCGTGAACTTTGGACCACTTAATTTGTAGGACAATACGTCTGTTATATTATAAAAACATTAAGTTAGCACTAGAAAAAAACAGTTGATTAGAGATAGCGTTAAATAAATAAATAGAAATAATTTACCTTTCCGCCGCGCCTCGCTGGTCGAGTGGCTAGCGTACACGCCTAACCCCATCGACTAACCGCGAGGTGCGGGTTCGATTCCCGACGGGGACAGACATTTGTGTGATGAATATATGTTTATTTTCCGGATCAGATTGTTTATTAAATTTATTCTAGTATCTATTTAAGTATTTCTAACACCCATAATACAAGCATTTAATTTGCTTGCTTATTTTGGGGTTATATCAATTTGTGTGATTTGTCCAGTAATATTTATTATTTATTAATAATTATTATTTATAATGTTAGTATAGATTGGGATTTGGAGATTTCCTGACATTTTGGTTTAATTAATTAATATAAAACGTCCAAGAAAGAGTTAGACTCGCGCACGAAAGATTCCGTACCATTATCTATAATATATTTATCTAATTTTACCCTTTCGTTACGTAACCCTAAAAAACTCACAAACACTATGCCCGTATACGTATCGGAATTAAAATAACCTATATGATGTACTGGCTTCGTCAGACACAACAACAATACCTTGCCCTGTTTAAACGAGAAAGCAGGATAGATTTTGTCCTTTACAATATTAGCTATAGATTGGGATATTTCCCAATATTTTGGTGACATTAAAAAGGCACAAACACTGTTCATACCGACGACGAGGGGGAACACTTACCCTCCACGATTTATTCTCGATTATGATTCTCTTTGTCAACCCTAATAGTCTTTTATTTTTGGCGAGACATCTGCGATGGTCGATTAATCAGACAAATAGTTGGGAATATTTGTGACTAGCTTTCCGCCCGCCACTTCGACTCCGACTTATTGCTTAAAAACATATCCTCTTTTTAGTTTAGTCGGTTAAAAAGTAGCCTATATGCTATTCTCATGACTTACTAACTTTCTCGTTTCTTAAATAGAAGCATTGTTGAAAAAAAAACAGCTAATGCTCCAGTGAACCTGTTAATGTTTGATAATAATTTTAAATAATTGTAAAAATAGTACCTTTACGCCTATATACCCGAAGGGGTAGACAGAGATGTGCTAGTATATCCACGACTCGTAAGTCCAGTAGATATACTAAACCACCCACGACT
Organism: Lasaia peninsularis; assembly: GCA_018236625.1. Lineage (NCBI taxonomy): Eukaryota > Metazoa > Arthropoda > Insecta > Lepidoptera > Riodinidae > Lasaia > Lasaia peninsularis. Next base: position 4,134 of record DVZL01006224.1, read on the forward strand.
AGCCAAGGTACTAGGGCCCTGATGTGATAGGTGGCAAGCCTATTGCCACTTCGGGCACATGTAATGCTTATTCAGAATAATCTGAAAAACATTTGAAAAAAGTTGCTCGATCTGGGAATTGAATCCGGTACCGACACACCACAGAGGCGATATTTTAGTATTTCTTGTTATAGCGGTAATAGAAATACCTAATTTGTGGAAATTTCAACTGTTTAACCATCGCAATTCTTAGGATAGAATATGAAAAGTCTGTGTCTATATTTTCACAAAAGCTCATGAAGAATGTATATGAAACTCCAAAATAATAATAAGTATCCACCACCCTATCTATTCCTGCCGATATAATGACGTTGTCGTGTTTCAGCTTGTACACATCAGGCTTCACTCGTGACCTCAGGATAGGACGCACCTACAACATCTAGGTCTATAGGCCTCGGTAATCTCTTACCATCAGGAGAGCCGTCTGGTGGTTCGCTTTCCTTACTTTACCGTTTACGCATGTTTCTTAATAAAACTCTAAATTTTTGTAAAATATTTATTAATAACATTTAAATGATTGTTTTTTAAGTAATGCCTGTTAATTATAACACTAGTAATTGTCTCTAAAAATAAACCATTATAGGTAATAATTACGTAATAACTGTTTCTTAATTATAACACTAACAATTGTTTAAAAAAAGAACCATTTTCGGATTAATGGTAGATGGGTCATGCCTTATATTATTACTGCAGGTTGTGTTTCTAGCTTCGACATCTTGCACTAAGTTTTACCTGAAACAAAAGATAACCTCTAAAGATAAAACTGCAAAAGCTGTTGAAACTGTTCTCAAAGAAGATCCATTCCTTCCTGCATGTGCATATGATTATTACTCCGAAAAAGTAGTCAGAAGTGTGTAACATTCTAAATTCAAAATTTTATAATTTGCCAGTAATGAAAAACTTTTATTTAAAATAAAATAAATAAACATCGCTCGCCCATATTCCAAAAAAGGAAGGCAGGGATACAAATTATGCACCCATGATCAACCGACGATATTAGGTCCCATGATGTAAGAGGTGGCAAGTTGCCTGGATTTCCCCACGATGTTTTCTTTCACCATAAGATCACTCACAAAATGTTTTTACTCGTAAGTTAAAAAAAAACTCATTTGGGACATGGTATTGTTCGAACCTGGATTACTAAAATGAAAGTCCAAAGCGTGCCTTGTGTAATCGTTGGTAGGTAAAACAAATAAAAATAAAGTGACAAAAGTTTAAGACGATGACAGTACATAAAAGATAAGCGTCGCTTAGAAGTACATACCGGGAGTGCTGGTGGTCGTTTTTATCTTAAGGGTATTTAATAAAGACGTCTCTGTGGTCGAATGTAGTTGGAGTTCGCCTTTGACGCACGAGGTCCCGGGTTCAATTCCAGGGTTGGACAAATTATCGTTCCAATGAGTTTTTTTCAGTGTATCTGAAAACTATTCCGTTGCCTAATATTGGGTTCGTGCCAATCTTAAAGTCCAATCGCATGGATACCAAAGACTGTCGCCATATCGGGGCGGGGATATATCACATCATTGGACGCAATATCGTTGGTTAATCATGGGTTCATAAGTACCCTGCCTACCTTTTCAGGAATACGGGCGGAACGATGTTTATTTATTATTTTAACGTATGAAGTGCTAAAAGTTTTTCATTACTGGCAACTTATAAAATTTTGAATTTAGAATATATTTTTATTTAATGTTACAAGAATTGCAGATCGAAATTCAAATATTATTTTTTTTTCCGAAAACTTTGTTAATTATTAATTGAATTTGCATACGTGTAGCAAAATGAAATTTACGAGTAGAGATGTTCGATAGTTCTAAATGTATCGTTTTACAATAAAACGTTGCTTGACAATAAAGTATTTCAAAATAGCAGCAGGTCATCTGAGTTGCAACTGTGACATGATGGTTTATAAAAAGTTTGGCTTATAAAGGTTAACGTCAGTAAGTTGACATTACTACAATTACGAATAATGTTAAATTTGTCTCTCTGTTACCATCTAGGAGGAGATTGGACGGTGCGTAGGCCTTTATATGAGCTAAATTAAATCTTCCATCTGCTGGATCTCGTTACTGGATCCCTTATAAACTTGCATTAAAACATATTCATATTTTAAGTGAAGAATTGCTTGTGTTTTACATATCACTGTATTTTTTCCAAATAGCCTTTCGGTTTCCTTTTTTACAACATCCTCATGGTTAAAACTTTTTCACATGTTATAGCCCTGACCCCATTTTTCACCCCTTAAAAAAAGTCCGTCCATAGATTTATCCCGCTCGTGCCCATTTTTTTTTCTATTCAAACTTCAAACCACGTCATAATTTTTTTTTAATATTGGCACATGGAAGTGAAAAGTAGAATAAATTTTATGACTAAACACAATTTACCTTAATTTTTAATTAATAAATATTTATTTCAAGTACAGTTATCCTAATTTGTTATTGTTAACGTAAAAGGGATAAAAAATAAGTAGGTATGAAAGTGAATTGTAAAACACAATTTCTTTTAAAAAATATAAAGTTTTAGGAAAACTTTTGATATTTTATAACATTAAAATTGTATAAATTGTATTACATAATATTATTGTATAATTAATTTTACAACGCAGGCTTTATGTACTTATTTAAAATATTATGGCTAATTTTTTTATGTTTGGATATCTGAACCAATTATGTTGGTCGCAGTAAAAAACTAATAGGCAACGTTTATGTATACAAGATTACTAATTATTTTTTTGTTCCTAGATAAAATCTTATTTTAATAAAAATGTATCATTTTCTTTTTTCTCACTTAAGTCTATCCTTTTGATAAAGATTAATAACTTTATATCGTTACCGCGAAGATAATGTTTTTGTTACCCTTGTGACTGTATCTATTTACTATAGAAAAATATTTTTTATCAACAGTGTTGATTGATTAATGGCAAAAAAACAATTTTTATGGCTATTTGGCAACATTAATCTCGGTTATGGTAATACTTTAAGGTGATGTAGGAATCTAATGTATAGGAACAAAATTATTAACAAAATAAATATGCGATAAGAGCTAAATAATTTTAATGTAGATGTAGCCGCGGACATAAATGCATAAAATAAACATTTAAACATTTAATTTTATACTTTTTTATTTATGAAACGTGTATTAGATAAAATCATTTTGTTACAGCTTAAATAAAAGTTATTTTAACTTACGATTTTGCCATTCCTTTCCAGCGTCATGCCGTCGGCGTATTATCCGTCGGCTTTTTTTTCTGGATATTTCAGGATCTTAAATGTTTCCGAAAATTGCGAATTTCCACCAAACCGTCGTTCCCACTCTTATCAATCCTTGTAAAAATTAATTGATCACAATTAGGCACATACAGTCTACTGGTAAACCTAGCACACGCGGCGTCGGCGAGTTTCCGCTGCAACCGTTTCAAGAAGGTAGCGTCTCTGTCCGCCATATTGCTGACCGCCCCACCCACTTTATCATTCTTCCCGCCGATTGGCCGACTGCCACGCGACGGGCGGAGTCTATCGCGCCTAAATGTTGCCAGCTTTTTGAATAAATAATTTCAGTAATTTAAGTAATGAAGGCAATTATGGCGTTGTTTAGCTAAGTTTGCGCGGCAGCGAGTGGGAACTTTATATTTATACCGCTCTCTTTATGTACGCGGTTAATACGGCCGATCTGTTTACGTAGCGAGCACCCGTTTATTTATCACCGGCGACGCTGCATACGCGATTTAAACTGCAATTATTCGTTGCTACAAGGAAAACATATTACCTGATTTAAATAAGCCACCGGCGATAAATTATCGCTCCAAATTTCTATGGCTAATAGATTAGTATCACTTGTAAGCTTATTAATTATATTATTATTACAAATTTATCTAACGTTATAAAATAAGGTTGATTTATTTAGACGCAAAATGGCATATAAAATGTAGAGTCGGTATACATCTATACATATAAGAGATATATTTAGATATCAGATACTGATATTAAGCAAAATAAGATATGTCTACGTAAATAGCCTCTGTCACGACTTCACGTAAATAATGGAGATCATTAATCATTTGACGGAATAGTGTGAAGTGTCCACGATCGTCCGAAGTAAACAGTGACGTCACGAGGCGTCACAGCGAGCCGATAAAAAGTCGATTTTATCCGCATAAGTTCGGCCAGCTGACTGCTTCCCCCTCGCCCGCACGCACTGAAAACTCAGTAAAGCGAGATTTCAGGGTGAACGAAACGGCTTGATAGGGGTAACCGTAAGAGCGAACGAGATGACAGTATGAGGTCGCGACGGCGCGGTGGGCGGGCGCCGCCGGATGATGTATAGAGTGGTGGAGTTAGTTTCAAATTGCGTCGGGAAGTGGCCGAGATTAGAGCCAGTGCGGGCCGTACCGCGTCGCGTTCGTAAGCCCACTTAAGACTGTTTTTAATACTAGTATTTTTTACGCGATCCCCGCAAGGATTTAGCGGATTCTCGTCGCGGATCGTGCGCTTTGATTTATCGGTATCGGGTTGTTCTGGTGTTTACGGTAGTGGGTGACGGGCGGCCGCGTGGACGCGTAATCCAGCGGCTTGTATCAGATTATGAAGGATATGACCAGATCTGTGTGCGTTCTGTGAACTGAGGAGTGTCAGACTGACTTAGCACATGCCAATACTATCTGAGTGAGGGTAGGTAGACAAATTGACTTTGAAACTTATGAATAACACGCTCTTCATATGGCTCGTATATATACATTATGTCGTAATGATGAAATATTATTACGATAAAATAGTCTTAATTACTAAGGATATACGATCTATTATAGTGCGGTATGTAAAGTTTTATCAACATTGTCGTGGAAGAGGAGTTGTATAAAAAGTAAAAGTGAATAAATATCTTTTTTATTTTGTAGCTGCGTTCTATATTATTCTATAGCCATCCTGGCAAACTCCGTAGGTACCGCTCGGTCCATTTCCAAATGTTACAATAGTTATTCTGCTATTCGGTAAAGAGACGGATCCAACAAATTAAAGTTAATAAATAAATAAATATTACTGTACAATTTACACAAATTAATCTAACCTCAAAGTAAGCAAAATAAATTCTTGTGTTATGGACGTTAGACAACGATACTCATACATAGAAATACTTAAATAGGTACAAGAATAAATTTAATAAACAACCAGACCAGGAAATTTAAATATCTATGTTCATCACACAAATGTCTGTCCCCGTCGGGAATCGAACCCGAGCCTCGCGGTTAGTCAATGCGTGTACGCAAGCGACTCAATCAACGATCTAAATCAATGCAGCCGTTCTAGCTTTATTAGAGGTAAATATTCTGATTTTGTTAACAAATTATAGATAGCTTAAAAAATTTTGTACAATTTTTTTCATTTAGATCTTGCAGTCTATTATATGTTTTCTAATCTTGGGTAATCATGGGTGTGTACTAGTATATCTACTGGACTTATAAGTCGTGGATATACTGGCACACCTCTGCCAACTTCGGGAATAATAGGCGTGAAGGTACTTTTTTTTAAATTATATGTTTTTATTAATACTTTTTTTTAAGATTCATTAAGTATATTCAACGACGTCTAGTCACAACCCAACAAGTACATATTGTATACATAGGGATTAGGTAGCGACGGCAAAAATATATAAAATTTTAATAATAAATAGTTTATTTAATACTGAAAGTACTGCGTCATTTTAAAACGTTCATACATTCGTTTTAATTATATTCATATTACCTATTTAAAGTTGAACTGCAAATAGTTGGTATTTGGTCGGTATTTAACTTCATCATAATATCATCTAGTTTATTTTGTTTATTCGATTTCAAAAAGCACTTTATTAATCAATCTATTGTACCTCTGTCAACCCTTTCAGGCAGATGGGCATGACTTTATCTACTTTTTTTTATTGTAAAAAAAATTTGAAATTTAAAAAAAACACCAATTTTACTATAGTCTGATTATTTCAACAAACAAGTACTGAATATGTCTTTCGCACATTTCTGATATTGACAGAGTGAGATAGGTCATTGTCGGGGTGGGGCCAATTTCTTTGTTTTCATTTTGTAATTGTTAAAACCCGTTCATATTGAATTTTCACTCAATTTTTAATACAACCATTTTTAGGTACCTATGTGTCTCAGAATAATGTAATCATATTTTGTTGTTAATTCGTTTGACAATAATTATAATAATAGAATAATTGTTTAAAGGTTTCGCCGGACCTTCTCAGAATTATATATACGCGTCACAAGAACCGCTTGCAAGGACTGTGTCAATAAAATATTTTCTATTATATTCCGTGTTGGTCTGGGACCTCTGTATATAACAGATAAACTGCCTCGCTACCACGCACCTCGTAAGAGGCGAGGATAGGTTATCAAGGTCATTGACAAAAATACCATTGGTGGTAGAGGGCAGCGGCGCATCAGGAGCTCCTTGTGCCTGGTCGCTGTTTTATTCCATAAAAAATCTATACATAGGACGACAAACAAACAAACGGATTTGCTGGTAGTAAGAAATAATGTTAATCTATATAAATACCTAAATAACTACACAACTTCCAAACGACTGCACCGAATTGGATAAATCTTTCTTTTGTGTGTTCTTTATTGTTAGGCTATTCCTAAAAAAACTGAAAAAACTTGCAAATATTAAAATAAATGCGGTACGAAGTTCGTCGGGTCAGTTAGTTAATATTTAGTAAACATCCAGACCCGGAAGTACAGACATCAAGGCATTAGAGATTTATTATAATTAAATTACTTATTTTTAGACATTATTTCACAACGTATAGGTATACCAACGGGAATCGAACCTGAGCGAACTGCAACTTGGTGGTAGTCTTGTGCGCTAACCCTAACCGAGACTATGTTAAAACCGAGAAATAATAATATATTTGTACAAATACCTAAATAAAATTGGAGTGTCTGTATGTAATATTAAAATAACCGCTTTTTACCAAATGCATATGCATGTTTACAAGGTAAATATACCAAAACAGTGTTTTTTAGAATGTTTGTCAGTCAGTCTGTCTGTTTCTACTCGCTAATCTATGAAACGGCTTAACTGATTTTAACGATTTTAACTATCGATATCAAACAGACAGCTAATTTAATGACGATCGGCTTAGGCTACTTTTATTTTAGATTTTGTGTAAAAGAAAATAATTTAAAAAAAAAGACACGGACGAAGTCGCGGGCTCAGCTAGTTAAAAATAATAGAGAAAATTGAATGTAACTAGGTTGAACCCAGAATAAATTTAATAAACACTCAGACCCGGAAATACAGACATCTATCACACAAATGCCTGCCCCCGTCCGGAATTGAACC
>DVZL01006225.1:0-11503 GCA_018236625.1 Lasaia peninsularis
CATTGCTAGTAATAAGTATGTTACGCTAGTTAGTAATTAGCATATGCTCGTTTTAAGCATGCCTTTTTTGAGCACGTGTGTCAGTACCTTTAGACTACTTTTACTTTAGAAATTAAATTTAGAAATGTTTAAAATAAAATAATTAAAAAACGCGAACGAAGTCGCGGGCATAGCTAGTTATTTATAAAAAAAACTCGAAAATATTTCTTGAAAAACCGCATGTAAAAACTAATGCGTGTAGTTATTTTTAGAAATAGTTAGTTTTTGTTAGATCTAACTAACTATTGAAGTCTTGTGTTACGGAAATGGAATTTGACTAATATAATAATATTATTTATCAATATTCACATTAATGGCGAGATGTACATGTTACCGTTTACTGTTCGCAATTTCATGAATATTTGAATTTGGATAAGGCTAAGACGAAGAGAAGGCCTTATAGATTGCACAGCCCTGGATTAGATCAAATTTACTCGATTAAAGCACGGCGTATGAGATTTGGCAAACTGTTCGCGCATTCGGAGAAGATTCGATTTAGTTCTGTATTTGCATTAGATACTCAATTATAGATAAAAATGTTAGTGTTGCCAGTGTACAGGAAAACAAACTGGCTTGGGATTTGGCAGTTTATTGCACGAGGGGCTGTTTCTCATATCAATTGTTACATCACAAAATCTTGTGTTTTTGTTATCTTATTCGCTTTTGTTTTTCGGCTTCTGGGTCTAAAACATACTAAGAAACAACTTTTTGTTTTTTTTGTTGTATTCGCCTCGTAACCGGTGGTTTGAAAAAATAGAGAAAAGGAAAAAATATATTTAAAGAAATTAAAGTGTTATTATTCTCTTGTATACTAATTTGCTACTTTTTTTGAAGATTTTGTTGTTTTCAAAAAAACGTAACGTTCAATGGGGCTAGTAAATTAGATATTTAGGATATTCTTGAGTTAATATAGTTATGCTACAAATATTTAATAATAATATATTTGTATTTAATGGTAACTTTAAATGACACTCAAATCACAAGCATATATTTTTAATGACTACATCAATTTGTCCATAAATATTACATTTATTATGCCCAAAAATATTTTTGATTCAATTATATTCACCCCTTTTTATTCTTTACTAGCTATGTTCGCAATTTCGTCTACGTTTTTATTAAATCATTTAATTTTATACATTTACACCTACCTTACACCTATGTGGAAGTAATTACTAGCGGCGGTATTTCTAAAAGAATACGACTTAGGAACCTTCAAAAATAGAGCAAACTGATTCCTAAAAGGTGGGCAACGCATCTGTGATACTTCTGGTGATGCGGGTGTCAGCGGTGATCATTTACCATCAGATGACCCACTTTCCCGTTTGCCTCCTCTTCCAAATAAAAAATATGTAGGAATTGACTCGATACTCTTTACCTACTACGCTTGACTTGGCGTGAATATATCTGCGTATGTGTTACATCTAACTATGCTTCAATAATACAAGCCTTAAAAGTACATGGGATAAAGTAGTATACCGTACAAGGTGGCACACATCCATACACATTGAAATGCCATTAGCAGTGCGTCACAGAAGCAGCTTCCGGCCATTGAGAGGTTCTAGGACAAGAGTGTATTCAGAGGGCAGTGTAGGGCGCGAAGCCTCTTGAGATATCGAGAGATGCGGGATGGGGCGGCGGACCACTCCGCCACTAGCGCAAGATGCGATATAGCTTCACGGTTCATACTTTTAAAAAAAAAGGTACCACATCCCCGAAGGGTGAGGCAGAGGCACATACTTATGCAACCACGATTAGCTGATAAGGTCACATGATTTGCAGCGGCCTGCACAGGATTAAGACACTGGTGAGCTACGAGGGTGATACGCTTATAAATTATTTGAGTGGTCATTCATCTTAAGGGTTTTTTCAATGTTTCATAGATTATGTGATCATGATAGTGAAATGTCGGAGTTTAGTTAGATATATCATAGCACAACTTGTCTTAAAGCATAAACAGTGCTTATTTTGGGAGTCTCGGTGGCCTAGCGGTACGCACATTGGAATTCCCCTCCAGTAATCCAGGTTTGAACCCCGCCATGTACCAACGAGTTTTTTTAACTTATGTACATTTTCTGAGTGCTCTCACGGTGAAGGAAAACATCATGAGGAAACCAGGATTCATTAAATTTGATTTAATCTAGGTTTGGGCCTAGTTTCCCTTTTGAGTTGTAGAGATGACAGTCGCTTTGCGTAAAAACTAGTGTCCTAGTCAAATTCCCTAGATTTGGTAGCCAATTCCGATATCAATACGGGATAAGGTTAAGACGAAGAGAGATTAGGTCACATGATGACAGGTGGCAAGTCCATGGCCATGTGGGATACAAATCCAACCTCATCCAACGTGACAAAAATCATTAGAACAAGTTACCCCACTCTGAAATGAAACCCAGGATCTTGTACCTGAAATTCGGACACCGACAACCCCGATTATACTTTATTACATTATATACTTTATCAAGTAACAAAAACACAACCTCACTATCATGAAAGTTACTTTGCGGATATTTAAACAGTGATTGAAATAACTAGTCTCGTTAAATAGACTGAAAACTGTTGGCAAACAGTAAGCTTTAAGTGCAGCACAAGCTTTCGACACATTCTATGCGGCTTTTAGCTGGGAAAACACGGAGCGCCTCTGAAGGGGCTTATAAGAAATGGGATCCCGTCACCGTGGAGTACCTACTTTGCAGTTTGCCCAGCACAAAATAATGGCATACAAACCGCGACCGGAATGGGGTCGTACTCTTATTATTTTTTAGGTATCGTTCAAAAATAATCATAAAAGTTTTAAAGGCAATAGAGATCTAAATATTTTTAAATCCTTTAGAACACTGCTGAGTAAAAAGTTGAACTTACGCAAAAATAACTTATTTTTTGTTTTTGCCAAAATTGCTATCTGACGGTAAATCTACGTAATCTATTTTACACCAAGGGATTCCATCAGAGTTGTATAGATTCACAATTTCATAATACCTACTACCTACACAATTTTGAAACTGTAGGTTTCTGAGACATAAGACCTATCTAAATCAAGTCTATAAACCCTAGGTACCAAATTTCAGCAAAATCGTTAGAGCCGTTTCCGAAATATAAATAAATATATAATACAAGAATCGCTCGTTTAAAAGTATAGTATTAGACGTAATCGTTCCAATTACGACGACATAATATGTCTAGCTTTCAAGATACTCACTATAACTTTTTTATGGTAATAAATTAGACCTAAAATATTAAACACATTATTTGTGAAGATGTTTTAAACGCAGTAAAAACTGCAACAACCGACTTCTATCTCTTGCACCTCCGACACCTTTTATCATACATTCGCCTTAAGCATATCCTGAATGTAAATTCTTAATGTGTTGCTATAAAAAAATACCCAAATCCTTTCATGTGTTTCATAACATATGTAGAGTTCCCTCGATTTCTCCAGGATCCTCCTATCATCAGATCTTGACATGGTGACCACCTATGAGGCATAACCCTTTCAAATAAAAAATAATTATCCAAATCATCATAGAAAAATCGGTGAACATACATAAAAAAAGATTCCGACTTGAGAACCTCCTTCTTTGAAATCGGTTAGCAAGTTACCAATTCTTACCCAAATAGATAAATAGTTTCTAACAATTCATTTAATTTTAGTGATCATAGCGTGAGGGTTTTAAAAGTTTTTTAACAGATCCTTTTTAAATTGATGGGAAATTTTCAATTCGGTAAAAGTTTTTTATTTATTTATAGAATACTTTAGAGGTACACAAAAAGTTATAAGAAAATAAACATTAGCACATATATATGAAATGCATACAAGTATACTTATGTAAAAATATGTTGTCCATGTTGTATAAAATATTTTATTTCATCCAGTGAGGGTAACATTAGAATTTCATGAAGAGAATCTGACCCTTTATCATTCGAAGGAGCTATAAGCTGATTGATATTGTAACTGACCCTCATAAACATAGTGTTTGATAAACATATTATAATTTTTCAGGTATTTACTACACAATGGCAGTGGTCGGACCGGCACTCGGCTACGTCGGTGGGGGGCAAATGCTCAAAATATATATTGACTTCGCCACAGTAGACTCTACGACGTAAGTACCAATCACCTTTTACTTGATACTAAATTTCTACGAGTACCTTCGGCTTTATATCCAGCGCCTAACACATTATGTAGGTACCACAAACCACAAAATTATAGTTAATTAATAAGTTTTATAACCTATTCGTTTACTGACTGTATATTACATCATTATTATAAACTTACTTAAGTTGATATTGCCAACGTACCTTTATTATCTTTAGTGTCTATTGTTTACCTACTGTAAAGTATCGTCTAATTAATATTCAATTGGTGATGTGTATTGTGTAATAAAAACGAATGCCATTATAAACTATTTTTGTTATTTTATTAATATATCCATCAAAATATACTGCTTAAAGTACTTAATAATAAAAATTATTTAAACTAAAAAAAATCGAAACTTTACCTGATAAAAATTTCAACAAATTTCTAATATTAATTATCTGTGGTCGGATCTTGTTCACGTTTTTAATATTTCAACTCGGCAGCGACACGGCTTCATTCAGCCAACTTGCCCTCTTGCTTTCATCTCATTGTGCAGCGCAGTAACTTGGCAGCCAAATTAATTCCACCGTTTTATACTTTCATGGTTTCCATCACGGAATATGATTTTCTGCAAAGCGGGATTTTCAACAACCCCTTTTGATATGGTTTCACTTTTTAAATTAACAGGACGAAGTCGATTTTTTATTCAACAGCGATTTGTTATTTTTTTTTTGAATGACGTATGTTTCTTTTTTTTTTGTTAATTCTTCCCATTTAGGGAAAGGCAAAGGAACTTTGTCCATAAAGCCTAGACTTAGGTATTTTATTTTTTAATAGTTATGGGACATCCATGAAAGATGAGGGTGATGAGATGATTCCATGGAAAATGAGATGACGGACTTAAGTGCCCGATATCACATATCTCCATTAATGCACATTATTAAACGTTTTATTATAAAAATCCCACTATTTATACAAAATACAAAACACCAATAAAAACACAATTTTTGAAAAGTAATATCTCACAGTGATCCGCTCCATTCCGCGTTCCCACCAAAACCGTATGTTTCTTTTTATATTTTTGTCTCTTTGAAATGCGACAATGCCATAATTATATGTGCAAAGTCTTTGCGATAAGTACCTAAGCACGGTAAGTAATAATTCGAAGGTAAATATGTGATTTTTTAGGCAAACGTAATTCTAAAACAATGTGTAATTAAAACAATGATAATATCAAATTCTAGAATTATTCGGTAGATGCAAGAGCAATAAACTAGGATTATAATTAGTTGATATGTTAAACTTGTAATCTAAAGTGCATCTAGCAATTTTACACCTTTTAGACCTTTTTCACATTTAAGTAAAATAAAACAAAATATAATAATGTGTTTATTAGGTATTCCAATAGCTCATGTTATACCTACTTATACAAACAAATAAATCATTTATATGTTATTCATATATTTTAATTATTTTTTTAAAAAAAGTGTTTCTATTTTAAAATTTATTTATTAACTATTTTACATATCTATATTGTATCAATACCCGTTACTTTTGGTATATTAAGAAAACCAATATTCCTACCAGCGGCGTGCACTGGATTATGTTACAAAAAAAATATTTTATAGAGTTTTAGCTTTTTTAATGCACCTGTAGAAATTATATGTGTGAGATGGTTTTTTGCGTTGTATCATTAATTAATTTGATATATCAGAGCACATCTTGTCTCAAAGCGTAAACAGTGCTTATGTGTCACTATGGAGTGCACGCCCCTGATTCCTTCTAACTATTATATATTTTTTACGAGAATAATTTGTATTTGATGCTTTGGCAATATTGAGTTCTGTAACGTTTGCTGAATCATTTTAAAAATAATAACCAATAAGACTATACAAATTAAAGCGGTGAATGCTGAAAATATATTCTATATTCAGATTTTGATGGTCTTTTTAAACTCTAAAACTACCTACTCTTAAAACTCCGCTCTCCGTCTATTTATTCAGCCGTCTGACTGATTGTCTGTCTCTCTATCATCCAACTGTATGTCATGAACTGCGATGGCTAGACAGTCGAAGTTTTCACAGATTATGTATTTCTGTTGCCGCTACAACAACAAATATTTATCTATGGCCACTGAGCAACGTTGAAAATAAGGTACCTACCATGAATTCCACGTCTTCTATAATTCAACAATAACATCAATCCATTCTGAATCTCGAGCAATTTTAATTATTGTAAAGTACGAGTGGATAACAAATCCAACGGTCCGTCGGTCTGATGTTCCAGCGCGGTCTGTTTAGATAACTCCACAATCGAATTTGCATATGAAAACTGATTTCAGTAACTTCAATATAACAATTAATGTAAATTTTCTTTGATTTCTGTAAAACGAAAACTCATTTTATTAGCTTAGTAATGTTTAGCGATGTAAAAGTTAAATACCCTTTACGAAAACGATAATATTAGCTCTTCATTCATTGAAATAAGTATTTTATTAATGTCTAGGTACTTATTGTTTTACGGTTCTGCACTCAAATGGTAAATATAGGACCATATTACTAAGACTCCGCTGTTCGTGCGTCAGTCACCAGGCTGTAGCTCTTAAACCGTGATAGCTAGAAAGTAGGACTTTTCGCAATAACAGCAAATACAAAAGTAAAGAAAGTACTTTAATGGGCTACTACTACTATACTACGTGATTATTAAACAGTAGAATTAGTACATAATTCAGCTAAAGAATCTCACCGAGCTTTTAGTTTTAGGCCTAGAGGTACGCGCTTGCCATTGGACAACCGTTTCGGATGTCCAAGTTCGAACCCCGCCATGTACCTACCAATAAGTTTTTCTAACTTAAGAACATTGTCGGAATTACGGTGAAGGAAAACATCGTGAGAAAGCCTGGGATTTGTGCCCAATATGGCGACGGACTTGCCACCTGTCACATAGTGGGACTTAATATCGTCAGCTAGTCGTGGGTGTGCCTCTGCTTACTCTTCCGGAGATATGGGCGCGACAACATTTTTTTATTTAGCTAATTAATCTTTGTATTATTTCAGGTTAGGAATAACGCCCCAAAGTTCGATGTGGATTGGTGCGTGGTGGATTGGGTTTATTTTCTCCGCCATACTGTGTCTTGTTGTGGCGATCCCTCTACTGGCGTTCCCCTACGAACTGCCAGGTTAGTATCACACCTACAAACTAGTGTTCTATCTTTAGCATAAACATTTATTCTATATTATTCACCGTTGGCGCTTGGTAAAACTTCCACATTCTCATATTTGAAATGAAAATCACATGCACTTTTTCACATACACCTTATAATTCAAAATTATTTTTGAAATAGCTGACCGGTTTCGCTTTTTATAAATTGCCAAAATAAAAACAACCCAAGCCATTCCGTATTACATCAGCTGTCTGCCAGTGAAAGTCCCGTCAAAATCGGTCCTTCCGTTTCAGAGATTAGCGGCTACAAATAGACAGGCAAACAAATTTAAAAAAATAATATTTATTATGTATTTGTAAAGATCTAAGGGAATGGGAAGAATATTTGTTTTACACTATGTATTGATTTATCATTATAAAAAAAATACTACGAATTATCCACTGGGAAACATGTTTATTTATAGATATGGCTTTACAGAATTAATAACGGCAATCGAAAATTTCAATAAGTAAACTAAAACAACTCGGACTCCTCTCGAGACTTAGGACTATTGTTTGGGGTTGCCGAAAATTAAGCACTTCACTGACCCGGCGGCTTGGACAATAGTTGTTTAACAATATTTGTGAACAATCTACAAATACTCGGGTGGCAATGATTGCCAAAAGTTCTCAGAGTAGTCTACAATGAACATTACATCTTCATATTTTAAATCAGAAACACATGCACTTTTCCACATAATATAACTTAATTAAAGGTATTTTTTAAATAGCTTAAGTATCTTAAGCTAATTGTTTAAGTAAATTAAGTTTTAGCCCTAATTATGCTGTAAAACCGAAACCGGTTGGTTATTTAAATATAGTTTTCAATTATACGTTATATGTGAAAAAGTACATGTGTTTTTAATTAAAAAAATGACTATGTGGAAGTTTCACCAAGCGCCAACGATGAGTAATATTGAACGTTACTGCTAATAATGGATATCTTCACACCAAGTCCCCCGTGTTGGTCTGGGTCTTCTGTGCAGAATAGACCATCCGCCTTCCTACCAGGTAATTCATAAGAGTCGAGCATAGGTGATTTCCAACAGTGTTCTTGTTGGAAATCACCTTGTTAACCTATGCTCGACTGAACACAAAGACCACTGTTGGTAGAGGGGTAGCCGGTCTACCTCGTAGTGTACCCTGTTGACTAACTAATGCTAATAATTTTCAGGTGCAGCAGACATTCGAGCGTCAAAAGTATCAGAGGCGCACGAGGGGGCGGCGTCCAAGTCGGCGGCGTTCAGCGCGCTGCGCGAGCTGCCGGCCGCCGCCGCCGCGCTGTTCCGGAACCCTACCTTCATGTTCCTCAACCTCGCCGGCGCCAGTGAGGGTCTGCTCATCTCGGGCTTCGCCGCCTTTCTACCCAAACTCATCGAGAACCAGTTCGCAGTCAACGCCTCGCAAGCCGCGCTCTTATTAGGTATTTGTAAATATTGTACTGGTGTATCTTCAATATCACTCAAAGTGACGAAAAAGGATAATTTGGCCAAAAATATCAAGGCCTTTCTTGACCTAACCTAACCACTATGTGACAAATGTTACAATCTTTTTTATTAATATTTTATGATTTTATTCGTTTTAACATAATGAAATGAAATAAAAATGATATATTTGCCGAATACATGTGTTAAAAGTTGTTACAAAACATTTTTTTTTATTATACCAACATCTCTACCTATTATACTACTTACAATTTGGTGTGCAAATATTTTGAAACATAATTTACATTTATTTATTAAATTATATATTATATACTTATTATCTTATTATTTATAAACACTATTTTGCACCCGACTTATTTTAACCCTGTCTACCATAAACTACCACCGTTTCCATACCTAGCCAGTCAGAAGAAGAAACGGCACATAGAAAAGTTTCATCACATAGTTTTATTGTTATGAAGAGCTTTTATGCGAGAAACTGTTGTCCGTTACAGTATCGTCTTAATAGTAATAACAATAATAATAATAATGGTGATGTTGAAAAGCTGCATTCTTCACGTAAACGTGCTACAGGTGGTCTCATCATCGCAATTCATCAGTCTCATCATTACGATCTTGCAAGACCACGATCGGGACCGATGCAGCACAATTGAGACGTGAGGGAAGTTTGTCAGCGTGACAACGTTTCAGGAGTGATCACGGTGCCGGCGGGCGGCGGCGGCACGTTCCTGGGCGGGTGGCTCGTGAAGCGCTGGCGGCTGGCGTGCGGCGGCATCGTCAAGCTGTGTGTGGCGGCCTCGCTGCTCGCCGCCGTCTTCTCAGTCTCCTTCGTGCTCAGCTGCGACGGCGTGCCCTTCGCCGGCATCAACACACCCTACGACACCCCAGCTCTTAGGTAAGCCAGTTTGGCCCTGTGACTAAAGTGGATCATAAAATCGATAAATCATACGTTAATTTATGGAAATCAATTTGAACAAATTGAACAAAATAAATTCATTATTTTGCAGTTTCCTGGCAAAAAAATGATAAATAAAAAGGTAGTTTTTGCTCGGCTTACGTTGAATGTAATCTACATTTTGTAATCTACTGTTTAAGTTTTAACCCTGATGTAAAAAATAATTTTCGATTATAAGATATATCTGATAAAGAAAATATAACTAAAGCCATCATTTAAAATATAACTAACGCCATAAGACTTGCAAATTTTATAAAAAGGTCTCCCGTTTTATACTCGACGAATGTTAATATAAATGGATATGTTAATAAAGTATCGTTTCGTACCTACAACAAAAATCATAGGTACTTATATGGTGTTGTTATTGGTGCGTGCAGCAGCAGCGTGTCGAGCGTGGAGGTGGGCGCGGGCGGCGGGCTGCTGGCGTCGTGTAACGCGGCGTGCGCGTGCGGCGCGCGGTTCGCGGCCGTGTGCGGCGCCGACGGCCGCACGTACGGCTCGCCGTGCCGCGCCGGCTGCGCCACCGCCGCGCGCCTCGACCACGCCACCATCTACCGCGACTGCGCCTGCGTGCGCGCCGCCCCGCTGCCGCACTACCGAGACACAGGTCAGCCGGCCTACCACAATACATCAATAGTGAAACTACCGCATTTCCGCCACACATCGGCCGCTCTGCTACCGCACTACTGCAACACATCGGTCGTTTCACTATCACACCATCTCTTTACACCTTGTCTCGACACGACTTGGAATCGATTCATACAGAATTAGCAGCAAAGCAATAAAAAGTATTATAAATTTATTTCAAATATCATTTTCATCATGTATGTATGTTTCAAGTTGACCGTAAGTCGTAGCCACTATTACACTGTACGCACGTTTGGATGAATGTAGACATTTTGTTTTCTTTTTCGCTGTTTTAAATTGTTGAAATAATTGTAGAGAGCAACGTGTCGTTGCCGTACGAGGCAATAGACAACGCTTGCGCCTCGGACTGTTCCTACCTCTGGCTGTTCGTGTTCCTCTCCTTCTGCGTGATGCTCTTCACCTTCACGGCCACGATGCCGGCGCTGTCGGCCACGCTCAGGTGATATCTCGTTATATTCTATTGTGTTGTTTTTATATCACTCTTTGTATTTGTCGCGGGTGTCCACAAAGAATAAAAAAAGATTCGACGACTTGGCTTTTCAAACTGATAACTTGGTTTAGCACAACGTGTAGAAAATTGGGCAAATTGTTACAGCAAGTAGACATTCTTTTAAAATATGAATTTGGTACTTTATTCCTTGTGATGTGGTGTTTGTTAAATTGGATAGATGCGTGCGCGAGGACCAGCGCTCGTTCGCGCTGGGTCTGCAGTGGATCCTGGTGCGGCTGCTGGGCACCATCCCGGCGCCGCTGCTGTTCGGGTTCCTCATCGACCTGGCCTGCGACCTCTGGCCGCCCGGGGGCGCCTGCAGGCACTACCACAACACCAACATGAGCAGGTGAACCACATACTTGCAGATTGACACACGTACAAGAGTACATATTCAATTTAGATTTGCAGCTGAATCGCGTTTTTGTTATTTCAAGCAACCTAGTAAGGGATTATCAATTTACCGCCATATCCGTCTTTGGGTCCGTAGATTGTTATTTAAATATGTATAGTATCTGTCACGAAAACGTATAAATTATGTAAACAAACGTTCAGAAGTTCCCAACATTTCGATCAAAGAAAAAAAGTATTTATTTTTTTAAATATTTAATAAATTATTAGTAAAGGGATTGCTGCAAGCATCCGTAGAA
>DVZL01006226.1:0-11502 GCA_018236625.1 Lasaia peninsularis
TTCAACACAAAAAGAATTTTTCAATTCGAACCAGTAGTTCCTGAGATTAGCGCGTTCAAACAAACAAACAAACTCTTTATAATATTAGTATAGATAATCGTACCTACCTATCGAAATGTACCGCCAATTTCGATAGTACTGTAAAGAAAACCTAAGTAAATTTAATAGAATTTTGTTATTTCTCAAAATAACAATGATTGTCTGGTCACAAAGTATAGCAATGGTGGTCATTCTTCTGCACGCCAACTAAACTTATTATAGGTATATGCTACCTTTTTCTAATGAAATAAAAAACAAAAGATATAGAACATTTTAGTCAATATCAAATTAGTACACTATAGTGTAGTCCACAGAGCAAAAAATCACTGCCGCCCGCCGTAGGGGCCGCGCGGCTTTCTGTGCTCTGTGGTGTAGTCTTATACCTGTAACTACGGTTTTTATTAAAAATATTCCGAAGTATAGACTAAACGTTTGTAGTAATGTCACAATAAAAAAATTAACAGGACTAAAAGTAATTCATCTCTTTCTTTTGCTTATGTTACACGAAGATAGCGATAACTTTAAATAAGTTTAGTTAGTAGCATCCAAATTACCAGCGTTATTTTTCATTTCAGGACCTTATTCCTAATTTACCTGCTTAATTAATAATTAGTTAACTACATTTTAAAAGTTTAACCCTAAGATTCAAGGAAATTATAATTGTCAAGTAATCTAATTAGCCGAGTGTTATTACTGAATTGTATGTTCACATAATTATTATAGTCACTCAAAATTTAAGTTAATATTGCTATTGACAACTAGTCAATAATAATAAGTTGAAACCAACTTATCAGGAGTAAACCTGGCATTAGTCTACACCCGAAGACGATTCAAGCCACGCACATTAACTACGTACCAACTTATAATAAAGACTAATTTCCAATGCTTTTTTTTTCATTGAAAGTGAACAGTATCGGCCCCTAAGTATGAAAAGCTTGTATGCCATATACGTATCTTCCATATCACTTATATTTCTATTCGAATAACATACAAAAATCGTCTGCTCGGATTCAAGAGCACTGGGCAAACATGCTGGAGATGAAATACCCTAAATCCATTGTGATTGCGTGCTTAAGTCGTGAAAGACATCTGTTGCCGAAATTCTGTTTCAGATTCTGTAAGTTTGACTTCGCATTGTTCGAAATCTGCATTTTTCTTATTATAAATTTTAAGAAAACCAACACAAATTTAATAAAACCAGAGTTTAGGGAATATTTATGTATTATAATATTATTTTGACCGGTAGAATGCAGTAAAGCGACTTGGCCGGTTTTGGGCCTATCTTACCGTCATAATGAGAGAATTACATCTAAAAACTCAATTTCCTGTATGCAACGCTATCTTTTCATATAAAAATAAAAAGTTTACATTTGATTTTTCTTTCAATTGAACTGCAATTGGGTATTTAGTATTATATTTCACTTTCTGACTTTATTATTTTTAAATCAACTTTAGCAATTGTATATTTAGTATTGTATTTCACGCTCTGACTATTTTTACTTAAATGCTTGCTATCTTTTCAAATAAAAATGAAAAGTTTAAGTTCGACTTATCTTTCAATTGAACTGCAATTGAGTATTTAGTATTATATTTCACTTTTTGACTTTATTATTTTTAAATCAATTTCATCAATTGAGTATTTAGTATTATATTTCACGTTCTGACTATTATTTTTAAATCAATTTCATCAATTGGGTATTTAGTATTATATTTCACGTTCTGAATTTATTATCTTTAATTCAATTTAACTACGATGGGATATTTTGTATTATATTTCAGGTTTTGACCTTGTATTTTTAATAAAAGACTTTAAAAAAGAGGAGGCACTCAGTTCGTCTGTATGTATTCCATTATTATTTTTCTATGTTTGTTAACTCAATTAATCCTCAATGGATTTTTTGAGATTCCTTTTTGTGTGATTGATTTAGAGATGGTACAATAAAATTATTGCGATTGATTCAGTATTTTTTAATATTATACGATAGCGAAGAAGTGCAAGCTCTCCCAAAACAAATATCTAACGAATATGAATATAACAAAAAAGAGTCATTTACGTTATATTATTAAAAGTATGTCAAAAAGATTTATATGAGGTAAAATTTGATCCCTGATAATAAACCGGGTCATAGTTTGTTTAGAACGTATTTAGGTAGTTCCCGACCGACGATATAGCTCATAGTGTGAAAATTTAATAACCCTACGGTCCGGCACATACCTAATTATAAATGGATTAGGTTTGCTTAAACTTATATTACATAAGGTATTAAATGAATCACTCTACATCTTCAAACACAGACCACAGTATCTATGGCTTAAAGTAGCATACGATCAAAAAGCTTTACTAATGAAGTCCAATTTTAAAATTTTTGCACACCACATTGTGGTAGAATAATATGTTGGTATATTTAAAAACTTTTGTTTTGTAACAACTTTTAACACACATATTCGGCAAATAAATAATTTTCATTTCAAAAGCATTGAAATGAAATATTTCAATGCTTTTAGATACCACATACGCTACATAAATGAATGATTGGCAAAACAGATACACAAAGCAAATGTGGATGGATGTAGGTGATCCGTGGAGACCTAGGTCGAGATTTCACAAATTTTTGTGTACTATCCGAAGGTAATGTCAAAAATTTCCAAAATCGCAGTGTTTGAAGAGAGTGATGAATGTGGAGGTAGCTAGGCAAGTATATAGATATTGTGACACTTGGCACTTGATATTATATTGGGAATTTGGCGTGAAGATGTGTACATATGTTGACAGTGCGCCGTTACTATTTTGGAGATGTTAGACATAACACTTCACTAATTTACTTATTAAGTGAACCAGCAAATGACATATTTCAAAAATGGAGTTTCACCAAGTGCCGGCGATAGAAAGTGTTCAACGCTTCCGCATTATATAAATACGTACTTAATAGATAAACCAAACTGAACAACCAATAGATAAGATGTTCTTAAGACTATGGCTAAACTACGGAAATTAAATATTCTTCAGCTGTCACTTATGTAAGCTGTTAAATGCTTGAAAATAAGCATTCTTAAATCTCCGACAGAGACTTATTTAAGTATTCTTGGACGCTCTTATTTTTTAAGTGTTTTATTGAAATAACACTTTGATGGGAGAAAATCCAGTTTTGCTTTCATTTCATTACTAAATATAATGCAAATTTTTTTTCTTATTTCATTTTAAAGTTCATTTTATTGCAGCAAATAACTGAATTACAATATCTATAACAATAAAACTTTAAAACAAGACCGAAAGTGATAAATAAATTGACTAACATATTGACCAAAAACCAAAATAATTAAAATGTTTTTGGTATTAGACAAAGATACTTATACTCAGAAATATTAAGTAGTTACTAGTATGAATTTAATAAATACCTACGCCGGGAAATACAGACATCCTTTTCATTACAAAAAGGCAGGCTCTGGCGGCAATCGTACCCGAGAATCGCCAAAAAACAAATCCTGTTTCCGTTTTCTTTTTTTATTTTTCACTATTAATTATTTGATATTAAGAAACATTATCTGATATACAATAAAATCGTAACAGCTAAAAACACACACAGACACGAACATACACGCAAATACGCATGCATGCACAGACACAATTATTAAACACACAAAATAAAACTGAACCCGTTTATTAAAATAATTATTATTGAATTTTTTAGGCTATAATTATTAATGTTTTTATCGACTTTCATCGGTTTTTGTCGGCTATTTTCATATTACGTCGACTTTTATTGGCTATCTTCGTTTTTTGTCGGCTCTCATTGGTTTTCTTCAATTTTTATCGGTTATCAGCGTGTTTTGCCAGCTATCACCGGCATTTATCGGTTTTTGTCGGCTATCGTCGTATTTAAGCGTCTGTCATTGACGTTTATCGCAATTTGTCGGTTTTCATAAGGTTTTGTCGGCTCTTTTCGTATTTTGTTATTTGTATTTACGTTATCTTTTAAACTATAAAGATTAATTAACAAAATAATATGAAGATGAAATAAAAAAATAACTGAAATTGAGAACCTCCACCTTTTAAAGAAAATTGATGTCATTTCCTGTTGGTCTAATTAACTTTGTTCGAATAATTGGTTGCACCTAGAACTTATGGAACATTGGAAGTGGCTGGAGGCTTACGTAACTGTAGTATTGGCTCACTGACGTAAGAGAAACGTTGCTGGCCCTGTTACCATGTGTAACCGTAGTAGATTTTCCTAAACCTCACATTGAAATGGTAAAGTTTATAACTGGTATAAAAACTAATACCGCATGACATAACAGCAAATTATATTTATTGTAATTATGGACAACATAAAAAAAAATTACTAAAGGTCGACTTATGTCAAATGTCAGACAAAGTAAATTTTAAATTGACCTCTATGATTAATTTTAGACATTGCTTTCAACTGGAAATGCAAAAAAAACAGATAGCTATTAATATAATTATATATAGATATTTAATAGCTAAACCGGGTAAACTTCGTACCGCCTACCATTGACGGGTAATAACAGTTTATGTGGGAAAAACAGTGTCTTTTTCCTATGTTTCTTGGAATTTTCCTTTACATAAGAACCCTTTCTCGGTGATATAATTATAACAACAAAAAAGAATTACCTAACCCTTGCCATCCGATCACGCTTAATTCATAACCAAGGAAAATAGGGATTCATTTTTGTATACAAGTATATCGAATATTACAAAGACCCATTGTTCCTAACTAAACCAGAGCTATGGCTTACATACACACTACTAATTATTCTACTTTATCCCCTACATTATCCGTATATTAACTTGTGCCAGATTATAAGCTGGACAAATATTTGTATTTGTGAAATTTCATTAAAATCAAACCATTTATACCAGCATATTACATTACATTATTATTTTGGTTTGGTTTTTATATCCCATAAGTTTGGGCGGTACGAAGTTCACCGGGACAGCTAGTAAAATAACAAAGTCATCAACCTAACAACGTCCGCGTCCAATCAAAATCACAGAATTTCAAATTGTTAAATGTCATTATTTTCTAAACAGGAAAAAACTATAATCGTAAATTGTTACGATTATAGTTCCTTCCTGTTTATAAAATAGTGTGTTTATCCCGGCCTCGATTCACGTTAAAATTATTGGACCGATCGTGACTAAATTTGACTAGCTGGTAGCCTATGTTCCACGGTAGGTTATAGAGAAAGCCAAAACCAAACAGACAGACGGACAAAAATTCTTAAAAGTACTATTTACATATGCATTTAGCAAAAGGTGGTTATTTTTATATTAAAAACAGACACTTATTTTATTTATTCAGTTCATCTGAATTTAGAATGGCGAATGTATATTTGGTAGACACGAGATAGAGTGTCTTAAAGTATATTTCATGCCGGCAGGTGATTGGCAGAATGTTTGCTAGGTCAGCTACTATTTATAAATAAACTAAGGCACGGGTTAGTATACTATTCTGAAGCCGGAACTGCATTGACAAGTAATTCCTTCAGTTGCAGATATTCATAGACTAAGCGTTTGCCATCAGATGCAGCTTATTTTACAGTACGTTAGATCTTTCAATCTACAATAGGCTCCGAAAGTATTATTGTATATTATGTAATAATATATTATGTAAGTATATATTTGAATAATTATTTTATCATTAGAAACCGACGTGTCTCTTATGAACTAAGGCTACTTTTTATTCCTATATTCCTGATAATTATAGCATAAACGAATATTTTAATGATAAGATTAAGTAATAAATATATCAAAATAATATTGACATAGTTTAAATCTCATTAAAGACTTTTGGACTTGTCTCCGCCCAGAATAGAAGAATTGATCTTAAAAACAATGAAAACCTGACGAATACATAATTATGAAAGATGAATCATTTTTAATAAATTTTTTGTCCATGTCAAACATTTGTTGTCCACCTGTCAAATACTGTAATGATTGACACTTATGCATTCGTTCAGAAATGTATTTAATACATATAGTTAGTATTTAAATAGGGTTTATTTCCCCTTTTTTAAATATAAATGGTTTATATTTAAAAAGGGTGAATAAGCTATTGTCTGTATATTTTTTTTAATTTATTATGTAATTTTTATTTCATTTTTCATTTCTTTAAATTAAAGAGTTTGAAAAGCGCATTAAGCAGATGTATACAGATGTTCCTCAAATATTTATGTGTGCGTTCAGAAATTTGGTTATGAAGCCTAAATTAATTAAGCTAAAAGGTAACACGACATTCATTGATTGTTAGGTGTTACGAAGTTCGCCGGGTCAGCTAGCATTTTATAAATATAATTAGTAGTAGCAAACATGCACTATCAACTTCAGAAAGAGAGATATCACATAGTCAGGGTGTTTAATTTTCATGAAGGGTCAAATATAGCCTGATTAATTTTTATGAAGTATCAAATGTGGCCTGTTAAATTGACACAACATCAATACTGTTGAGGATTTGAAATTTTGCAATCGTATGTAAATCCGTTGCCAATACTATAATTTGGCGATTACGAGAATCAATATGGCGGAGACCGGAATGATCGTGGATTCAAACGACCGCTATAAATTGTTCCATTTCAGTCCATTTGGTTCGTTTTGTCGAGGTTAATCTGTTTAGGTTTTTTTGTAATAATACCTCTGGACAATTTACACCAATTAATCTAACCCCAAAATAAGCAAGGGAGGGTTCAAGTACTTGAACGCAGTTCTTGAAGATTTTTGACCTAATTTACAAGTCTACCGGCTACCCTACCCTCCGGAACGACAATGACATTAAGGCAGCAGGAAAAGGTAATATGGCGTCGACCCGGGCGAGGGCACAGCACTCTACCACCCAGTGGTCACATTAATAGTGACCCAATTAACCAATGCTCGCCTCTTATGAAATGTAGGTTTCTTTCTTCATTCATTCTACACAGAAGACCGCGACCAACACGGGGGAATTTATTTGTTTTATTGGGATAGAAGAAACTTAAAAAATATGAAGCGGCTAAAGAAGAAAGAATCTTGATTTTACAACGCACGCCCAGATAAAAATCAATATTACAAAAATTTTGAGGTTATGTAACGAATGACAATCATTGGTCACAGCTTTTCGGGAACTTCTTTGGGTTAGAATATGAATAATAATGTGCTCTTTTGTTAAACGTCACAAAATTAATCTCTACTCCACTAAAAAATATTGATTTCATATTATTTGATGGGCATCCCTAATTCTAACACTAAATAATTGACATTTGACGAATATGGCGCTAGCTCTGATGGCTTGCCGTTAGCTTAAAGTACTTTTAAATATTGATTAAATTATACATCGTGTCCGTTAAAGATAGATAATACCCAGCATCTATCATATAAAAATAGAGTGAAATTAACATTGTTAATCTCATATTTGGCGGTTTTGTGGTGATTTTCGTCACTGTGCTTTACACTTACATTTATGTACAATTAATTTCAATTAATTTCAAAGTTGAAATTATATGGAGTTGACTATATTTGAAATTTAATGACTTATTTTCCCCGTATTATCGGCAAAGGTGAAGCTATTTCCTGTGCAGCTACATCATGTTATTATAATCGCGTACAAGGATTATGTTAGTTGCATAGTTTGATTAATAAGTTTTAATTGTTTTAGGGATAAACTTTTGCGAGTATACCAGAAGTTTCAAACTTTGCACTTACATGGAGCTATCCTGATTCACGGAAGAAAGCTTTAGAGTTTTAAACGTGAAAATATTATTAGAAAGGTTTTAAGTAAATGTTCAATGAGTCATTTACTTTGCGGAAGATATTAATTATCGTTAAAAGTACCGGTACCTTGGGGTACGTGCTTTGGACTTCCATTTCGATAGTTCAGATTCGTACTCCGCCATGTAACAATAAGTTTTTTTAAGTTAATTACTTTTTCTGAGTGCTCTCGTCTGAAAACACCGTGGGAAAAAACCGGAATTTGTGCCCAATATGATGACGGACTTGCCACTTGTCACATCATGGGATCTAAAATCGTCGGCTCATCGTGAGTGCATATGTACCTCTGTCTATCCTTTTAGGGATACGGGCGTGATGATATTTATTTTATTTTAAAAGTAATAAAATAAAGTAACAGTAGTTTCAGTTGAACCTTAAGTTTCTTATGGAAGCTTAACAAAAAATATTCTTAGGTTTCGCTAATGTTCGAGGTACAAAGATTGATCCATTCCCGATTCCTAGATTCGAAGAACCATAATACATAATCGTAATTATTCGTAGTTTGTCTATCAGTATTCATGCCCGATACGGCCCGTCTTGCCACGTCTTTTACATTACCGGACCTAATATCTTCGGATAATGGTGGGTGCATATGTACCTATGCTTTCTCTTAAATTTATTTATTAACTACCAGCAGTCGAAGATACGGAGAAAGAAACTTATTCACTTCTAAGAAAACGCGTCTAACTCCTTACTGACTATATGCTGAATACCGAATCACATTTTGCTCTACCGTCATAGAGCATGAATTTAGCCTAAAAAATTATACCCCCTGACTTTTGGAAGAGCTTTTAACCAGGTATGACACTTCAGTTTTATAAACACATAATAGTCTTTTTACAAACTTTTTTCGGATTATTCCGAGTAAGCATATTATGCTCGAGATTGGAACGTGTCCGAAGTGGCGATAGGCTTGCCAACTATAGCATCATAGTCTCTAGTTCCTTGGCTAATCTACCGAACTAGTGGATATACTAGCACACCTCTGCCAACCCGTTCGAGGATAATATGCGTGAAGATACGTTTTCAACTAAGTTATCTTTACTTAACAATTGGATGTTGACGTGTTAGGGGGCGCAATAACATCTTAACGGATTCACTATAAAAGAAAATCACAAAAGGTCAAACACTATGTATCCATTTATGCTTAACCTATAAACGCCATGGCAGACAGTGTAATTGGTTTAAGATATTAGCTCCCTTGACGACGCCAAGACGCATGTCAATCGCGGCGGTTAATATAGCTGAACCATCTTGAACATTTATAAAATTCAAATTGAATCTAAAAACAAACATGGCGAAGAACTATAAGTTTTGAATTTGGAACAATAACACAAAATAGCACGCTCACTCCGGCCTGTGTTCCTAAAATAAATTATAATAAACTTCGAATTACATCGATATTAAAATATAAAATTTAGTGGTATTCGCAAGGCAGCAAGCAGCCATGTATTGCATAATTCAATGTCATCGATTTCATTTCAACGGAGTGCTGTTTTACATTTAAATTATAAAGTCTTCAAATGAACGTAGTGTCATACATACATACCTTCACGCCAAGTCCTTTGCAAGGTAGGCAGAGAGTATTAAGTGTCAAGTGTCAAACATACTTGCCAAGCTTCCTTCACACTCATTGCTCTCTGGATAAAGACACGCCGGTTTCAGAGACCTAATGATGCACGAGAAAAATCACAACCGAGTAAAAATATCCAATCACGTCACAGCATTTCAGCCGGTTATCGATGAAACGGCGAATCGATTCGTGATAATTTTACCGATAGCGTTTCCAAGGCAATGTAAGTAGTTACTCAGTGCAAACATTGGTATACATTACAAAGAAATACAATTAATGTATATTGAACAATTTTTTACCGTCGCAACGTGACTCGGTGATCAATACATCTTAGTACAAGTTTGAACTGCGCGTTTACATGTGATTTTATTAACACTAAATTTACCCGCGGCTCCGTCCTCGTGGAACTAACACACTTTGTTTAATTGCCATCGCGTTAACTACAAAGTTTAAGACAAAAAAAGATAACGCAATCAGTAAAACCTTTCTCTAAAAATTGCGTCAACAAAAATGGATCATTTTGGTAATATAACATTGAAGATATTCTAGAATACAATAAAACTGCAAAAAACCATTTCAACTTTTATTTAACTGGTATGTATGTAAGTATGTATGTTCGGGTAGAGTATTAGAATTCATTTTTGAAGTAGATATTTACACCCGATTGAGCTGAAATTTTGTATACACACAGTTACACGACATCATTTTAAATCCAATATGGCGGACCAACCAAGATGGCGGAACAGTTGTTTTTAAAGCACTTTTGCAATATGGGTATCAAATGAAAGGGTTCAATGAGAGCAACTCGAAAAATAATAAAAACTTTGTCTAAAAAGTTTTTTTTTTTGCTTTTAAATTATTTGTTCACATTTCATAAAGACCGAGCCAAACACCATAAAGTGCATATGGGACAACATCCGAAGTACGACCTACCATACAAAACAAGAGTCATCAAAATCCAAAAAAAACATACGGACGAATTTAAATATTACAAAATATATATATTCTTCTTAGTCATAGTGGATAAAATCAAGGGTCCCGCAGATGTGACTTCGCCCAAGTTTATAATAGTCCTACGCCACTGGTGCTCGCCTGTCGTGTTCCAATCCATAGGGCTAATTACTCAACCGCTTAATTATATAACGTATTTCTTACTTTTTAATGGTGTAAAACCTCATTCATACATTTCGATCATTAATTTATTCATATAAATAATTACGGAAATTATTTTTATGGTACCCAAAGGGTGACATAGAGTCATTACTAAAACTTCGCTCTCCGTCTGTCTGTATGTCTGGCACCAGGCTGTATCTCATAAGCCGTAATAGCTGGAAAGTTGATTTTTTTACAGATCGCCGCTATACAACTTATACTAAAAACTAAATAAAATTAATACTCGTTTTAAAAAAAATATTTTGCCTTTTTTACAGATAATGGTACGGAATCATTTGTGCGCGAATCCGACTCACACTTGGCTTGTTTTTTGTGGACTTGTGAAATTAAATAGCGAGCGTTGCGCTCCTCAAGCGAAAAGAGCATTAGGCCTTACTTTAATATTCTAAAAGGTAAAAAATTAAAAAGCTACAGAAATATAATAGAAGGTAATTATGTTTTCAATGCGACATCAAAGGATAAAGGTTGCTTTTAGGTCCTACAAAGAAATGTGCTACTCGGACGACAAATATTTATGAAATGAAAAACAAATTAAGTTTCATTGAATAAATTTAAAAACAAAACACCATATTTCTGATATGAGCACATAAAAACCAGATATGTGTGTGTGTGTATGTATACATATGTATATACATAAGCCAAAAACGACCAATGTGACTTGGTTAGAAACGTTAAATAGCTACAATTAAGTCATTTTACCTAACTTAAAAATACATGTTGGCCGATGCTCAGACCGACTGAATACGCATATAAAATTTGATAATAATCGGTCGAGCCGTTTCGGAAGAGTACGGTAACTAACGTTGTGACAAGGAGGTTTTATATTAGACTAGCTGTCCGCCCGCGGCTTCGCCCCCGTGAATTATTTTAATAATAAATAAAACTTTCAAAGGGCAGACATTTTTCCGACTTATAATACTAATCGCGTAAAAACATACCCTCTTTTAATGTAGTCGGT
>DVZL01006227.1:0-11502 GCA_018236625.1 Lasaia peninsularis
TAATTTTTTGAATTTTTGTCTGTCTGTCTGTTTGTACCCGCTAATCACTGAAACGGCTGGACCGACTTTGACGGAACTTTCACTAGCAGACAGCTGATGTAAAAAGGAAAAGCTTAGGCTATTTTTATATTAGAATTTTGTTTTAGAATTGTGTAAAATAAAACAATTAAATAAAAACGCGGACGAAGTCGCTGGCACAGCTAGTCTTCAATAAGGTAAAAGATTAAATGGCTTCGTCCCAAAATACTAAATTATTTCATGTCACGTAAACAACATGGTACGAAACAATTCGGTAATGTCTTTGTAGTTTCTCGACGGGAACGTCAACCCAAACTGACAGACTTCGTAATAGAAAAAAGTCAAGGGAAAGGTGGACATATCTTTATCAAATTTAATATCTTCTATTTTACGTCCTTTGTACGCAATATTACTTTTCTATAGTTATTTTCTTGGAAGAAAAATCTATAAGAGCAACTTATCTATACAAATATATAAAATTGGAGTGTATGTAATACTACTTTTTACTAAACACATATGTATGTTTACAAGAGTACATATATCAAAAAAGTATTTTTTTAAATTTTTGTTAGTCTGTTTGTACTCGCTATTCTCTGAAACTGCTGGACCGATTATGACGGGACTTTCACTCGCATACAGCCGATTTAATATAGAATGGCTTAGGCTACTATTATTTTAGAATTTTATTCTCAAAATGAATAAAATATTAAATAAAAACGCGGATAAAGTCGCGAGCACAGTTGGTTCTTGGTCGAATTCGAATGCAGGAATCCGGCCTTCGTGACGATATTTTTCTTCACTTCAGAGCACTACGTAAATGTGCTATTACTACTTAAGGTACTGGTTATTTGGTAGACTTGGCGTAGGGCATAGGCGTAGGCCTGGCCACAGGATGGCGACGCACCTACAACCGTAGCCCGTAGATACCGTAGACATCGTAGACACCGTAGACACCGGAAGCTACGGTTGTCTCTTACTATCAAGAGAGCCATGCCCTTGTCTGTTGCCTTTTCTCGTACAAAAATTATGAAAAATCACTTTTACATAACAATGTTTGAATCTGAACAACCTGAATGGAACTTCGAAGCGATAACCATTAACTTATTGAGTTTTAATAACTATGTATAAGAAAAAAAATTAACCGCTTTTTACTGAATGCATATTTATATATACGCGGTATATACACCAAAATTTTAATTTGTTGTTCTGGCTAGATTCTGGAATAGCTGGACCGATTCTGACGGAACTTTCACTGGTAGGTAGTTGATGAAATAAAAAGTATGTTTAGGGTACCTCTATTAATAAAATTCAAACGCGAACAAAATCGCGGGCACAGAAAATCCATTCGCTTAGATACTATCGCCCTTTACGCACCTTATGGGATCGCGTGCGTCGTACGTCCGCGACTATTGTATCTACCGACACTACACTTTAAACTTCAAACGAATGGACTTTACTGAATAATATTACACTTTATACGTAAATAAACTTGAAACTTGTAATATTACATATTTCTGAGCAAATGTTTACGTCTCTGAAAGATAAATGTCCCACCGCACTATGAGTTATGTTCTCCTAACTCTTCGTCAGACGGTTCCAAGCTGCTAATGTGTAGCAGCTGGTTACGATAGGTGTTTCGTAGACTATTTCATATGTAACATAGTATTTCTCTACTCGAAAGTTCTAGTAAATACTTGTAGAATATGTAATAATAGTTTTTGAATTATTTTCTTTATCTTCATGATTAATTTAAACACAGTAAAAAAGTAAAAACTGGCCAAGTGCGAGACGGACGCACGCACCATGGATTCCGTACCTTTATCCATAATAACGGCAAAAAAAACTTGTGGAATGATAGCACTTTTAATATTTATTTTATTCTGTTTTTAGTATTTGTTGTTATAGTGGCAAGAGAAAATCGTCATCTGTGAAAAATTCAGCTTTCTAGCTATTTATGAGATACAGCCTGGTGACAGACAGACAGACGGACAGCAAAGTCTTAGTAATAGGGTTCCGTTTTTAACCATCGGGTACGGAACCCAAAATTACTCTTTAACTTCCATATAATGTATCAGAATTGGAACAATTTGCAATGAACCCATACGGACAGCACCTTTTCAATAAAAAAGTTAAATAAAATCGGTTACACAGTCGAAACTTTTATAGTAATAAGCATAAAAAAGCTGTCTAATTGATTAATAACACCGCTTTATTGTTGATCAAAAATATCTCATTAAAAGGTAACTGCATAAGGTAAAAAAAAATCACATCAGTATTGAAAATGAAAACTTTTTTAGTTACGTCGAATTATTTTGAGATAATTCACGGGATATGTGTATCAAAGACTTTTTTATTTATCATACGACAATATTTATCTTTGACAATGACCAAGATACAACTATTAATACCCTTTTTCAAACCCTTCAATCTTTTTTTCAATAATAATCTAACACTGTACCTACTTAATATTTTTCTGTAGCTTAAATAAGTCAGTTAAAAATGAAAATGAAGCTATCAAATGATGTAAAACTAAACTAGCTAAGTAATGAATCATTATCGTTTATCTCTCTGTAAAACTTATTTGTCTACGTTAGAGTTGTTTCAGTTTATTTGTTTGACTCTTGTAAGTGGGACAAATAGTGTGGAATAAGTGTAAAAATAACAGTTTAACGGAGCTAAGTCTAATACTTTTCGACAATACTGGCTTACTTACTAAGCGATTTAGTAAAACTGTAGAGCCTTTTCAAAGAAATGATATTTTGAAAATCTGTATTGCCAGATGGTTAAATAATTTCGTAAGTTATTCAGGACTATACTACTCGTGTAGATGTTAGTGCCATGTATATCACTTTAACATGATATGGGAGTAATTTTGTTGCGATTTTTATCAACGAGTAGTAATTCAAAATAAGCCTGTATTAGGACAAAGTAGCATAGAGTAGAATTGTTTGTGAAAGTATTGTATTAAGTTACCGAGATCGTTATTATGCTTTTATCGTAACATTTGATATAATATCTTTAAAGTATTTCAATAGAGAAAAATAATAAAAATAACACTAAATTCCTGCTAAATTTTGCGATTTATTAATTGCTACGGGACTTTTGGAAAATAAAATCTCTTCAATTACTTTTTGTTTTAAAATTAGTATATTTGAACTCATTTCAACATTTTCAGTTTAGAATACAGGATTTCGTTTTTCCACTATTTTTTTTTTCGTTCTGATTTATTTATTTTATTAAATACTTTTCATGTAAGTACATTAATAAAAAACTAAAAAGAACACAGAGATTTAGGATTATTTTTGAGACTGACGCTATAGTGTCTTTTCCCACTACTATTATTTTCATGTTGGAAAATGGGGTAGTCTGAAATCTTCAGCACGTCGTCACAGTTCTTGGCTAAAAGAAAGCTACTCACTAGCGGTAAAAAAGTGGCGATTTTGAGACATAGATCCAATCTCAATAATATGCTTTTCAGATAAACAGAAAAAACTTACCCTACTCGGGTTTCGAACCTGCGCGTTTCTGCGTAAAAGTCTGACACAAACTCCAATCGATCACAGAGGCGATTGGAGAGGCAACAAAAACTTACATAACGAGTTGGCATAAAAATATTTTTGTTTCTATCCAAAAAATTGTTTATTTTATAGACATCCAATGAATTGAGTTGAGTTTACCAGTTTTATTAAATCAAAATACAATTTATTCGAATTGTAATTGTAATGAACTTGCAGCCTTACAGTTAACCAATTAAGGGAACAAGTTCACCGTAATTAATTGAGATTGACGTTTTCACGAAGAGCGCTAATTGAAAAAATTGAGTAGCTTGTTACCAGAGTCTGTAATTATGTAACGTCGTAAGGTTAAATACATTACTTCATTATTAGTATTTTTACAAGCTGTCATTTAACGCTTCGGTGGCCTAATGGTACGAGCTGCGGACTCCCATTTCGATAGGCCAGGTTGAACCCCGCCATGTACCAATGAGTTTTTCTAACTTAAGTACATTTTTTGAGGGCTCTTAAGGTAAAGTAAAATCAGTCTACAATCTTACGATTCAATTTTGTAGCAGATATATTAAACCGATTGTGCTGAAATTTTGGGAAAAGGTTTAGTTTGAATGACAATGTATACTAAGCTACAATGTGACATCATTCTAAATCCAATATTGGACGAGTCAAGAACCGTGATTGTTAAAATGCTATAATTTACGCAGATTATGTATTTCCTACATAACGAGTAACCGAACCGACCCGACCAATAGATGTCGTTGTCCATATTTAGATTGCGGTATAAACAAGTAGTCGCTCGATATATTCTCAAAATATCTATTTATATTCACTTTCAAAATAAATAACTATAAATATGATATTGTTTGATTAAAAAGTCTTCTCAGCTGTTTTTTTTATAGAAAATGAATATTGTGCGGAATAATTTATAAGCAAGTCCAACTCGCATTCCGTCCATTTTTTATATCTATCAATGGTAATAGTGTTTGGAAATGCGGTGAAACTTCCCTATTGATCCTCAAACGCCATATTATATAGGAAAGTATTTTTATATTTCACAGGACATTCGTCCTCCAATTGAAAGATTCGGTATCGGTTCGAAGTCGTTTTCTCGTGGGTGGCTTACATAATTCATGAAGCTGCTTCAATAAAAACATGCGAACACATGATTAATGATACATTCTAGTAACTGGATAGTTTTTTTTGTAAATTATGTTCTGAATTAACTTTACAAAGGATCCCTATATATAAATATTGTGTTTCTGTTGCCTTTTTAAGACACTAAAAATATATATTGTAGTAAATATTTAAAGCTCTTTAAATATTACGAATGCATTTATGGCGCACTATGGGGGAGAGCTACGTCCAGCAGTGGACTAAAATAGGCTAATGATGATTATGAAATATTACGAACAACAAGCACCCCCCCCCCTAACCAATAGATGAGTTATATCCCTCTCCCCTAGGGTAGTAAAGGAAAAAAGTATCATAGTATATAAGTGGTCACAATAATAAATTTATTTAATAATTCATTGTACACAGAACTTGGTACAATATATTTGTTAAAACTCGAGAAGCTGGACCGATTTGGCTAATTTTGGTTTTGAATTATTTGTGGTAGTCCAGGGAAGGTTTAAAAGATAAGTAAATATGAACAAATGTTACTGATATAGTAAAAATAACTGCTTTGTTTTCCCCTGAAAACTATTCCCACCTGTCAATCATATGTTGGTTTAGAAATTTAAAAAGCGTTCAGAAATCTAATTTCTTTTTATCATATTGCTTTAAAATGTAGTTTTCGTTTTCATACCCCATGAGGTCAGGCGGTAAACTTGCCGGGACAGCTAGTTATAACATAAAAATAACGCTGAATTACAACTAAAAGGAAATTCCTCTACAGTAAAATCATATCAAAAGATTTTCTTCAATCTACGTTTTCCTTGTTAAGTTTCCGTAAAAAAGTGAAATAAATAACGTATAAATCCGAAATTGATGGATATGTATAGATAAGTGGTACTGTTTCGACATTTGACAGCCTCCCTTGTGCTCGGCTTTGTGATCGACGTGAAAATCGTGTGGATATCAGATAACATACATCGAATGTATGACTGGCTTCTAATATTTTCAAGCGATCGAAGCTCTTACAATATATTGCGCAGTGGCGCCTAAACCATTGAAGCCATTTCGATGAAATTTAGCACAAAGATGGAGTTGACCTTGAGGAAGAACACAGGCTACTTTTTAACCGATCACATTAAAAAAGGGTATGATTTTACGAAATAAGTATTGTTAGCCTGAAAATTTATGTCTTTTAAAAGTTATCTGTGTTATTAAAATAATTCATGAGGGTAAAGCCACGAGTGGAAAGCTATTAATTAAATAAACGCAATATAGTTTGGCTTAAACACCTTCCATCTCTAAAATTATTTAACATAGTAACTTAAGGTCACAGATATATTAAATTGGATTTCTAAAGGTAGCGGACAATGACGTATCTATAATAAGGCCGAGTCAATTCAAAGACGCGATGTAAAAGTGCACAGCACCATCTATTTTCGGATTTGGTACTAATTTTTAATTTATAAAAATAAATAAAACTGAAGTGTCTATATGTAGTAAAAAAAAGTAAAAAAAAACGCTTTTTATTAAATGTATACAAGGTACTTTTACCGAAATAGTTTTTTTCTAATTTTTGTCTGTCTTCGATACTCGAGCAACACTAAAACGCAAGTAATAAATATAATTATATTACTGTGCGTTAGAGACCCAATCCATCCCTAATTTTTTTATTATGTCTATGAACCCACCTGCAAGTAGGATACAAATAGGTATATTTGTCTTGTTCATACATAAATAACTTTACATGTTAGAGCCCCGCCAGGAGTGAAACAACAGGATTTTAGTCTACGCACTACATGAAATTCCTGCAAGACATCTGATAGATCTCGTAATGCAACGAACGTGTTAAGTACGAGTTGGAAACGCGTACGATGGGTTCCGTACCATTATCCATAGCAACGCCAAAAAAATATATTTGTTGTATAGGAGCACCCTTCATACATTTATTTTATTTTGTTTTTACCATTAGTTTTCATAGCGGCAACACAAATACATCATCTGTGAAAATTTCAACTCTCTAGCTATAACCGTTCATGAGATACAGCCTGGTGACAAACAGACGAATAGCGGATAGTCTTATCCCATCAAAAAAAAACAAAAAAAAATGTAGTTAATATGAATGGCTTCTATTTGTCAAATGATCTGATTGTTTGATATAACAATTACATTACCATATCAACATCAAAGCTAAGTTCAAACAGTGTTAAGTGTTTCCGAAGTGTACTTCACTGTCATTTTGCTAACAATACTGTTGTAGGTACATTACGTGATTGCCTTTTGTGGTTGTAATTAGATCTAATAAGGAATATTGAAGCAATAATTGAACGATTAATTAACAAATTGATAATTGAACAATTTAATCAATTTATAATTTACCAATTGATTAAAAAAATAATTGATCAATTAATTAATACATTAATAATGTAGGATATAATTAAGAGATTAATTTTAAATTCGCTGCTGTGGTCCATGATCTAACGTAGTCGGTGTCCGATTTTCACGCATGACGTCCTGAATTTGATTCCAAGCAAGTTGTTCTGTGTTTTTTTCAGTTTTTTTGAAAAAAATAACGTTGCCTGGGATTTGTTTAGGCACCTGTGATACAAAAAAGACCTAATATCATAGGCTAATCGTGGGTGTATAAGTATGTAGTGCCTGGGTGACCGAGCTTTGCTCGAGGTTTTTTTTGTACATTACGTTTTTTTTGGAATAATATTTACTTATAACTATGCAAATTACTTGCTGATGAAATATGAATAACATAAAATTGACTGCTTCGTTGGCCGAGTAGCTAGCGTACACGCTTAACGGCATCGGCTAACCGCGAGGTTTGGGTTCGATTCCCGACGGGGACAGACATTTGCGTGATAAACTTAGATGTTTGTATTTCCGGGTCTGGGTGTTTATTAAATTTATTTCTGTATCTATTTAAGTATTTCTTTGTATTAGTATCATTGACTAACACCCATAACACAAGCATATAATTTGCTTAATTTGGGGTTAGATCAATTTGTGTAATTTGTCCAGTAATATTTATTATTACTATTATTATTATTAAAAAAGAGAAAAAAATTAAAAAACTTCAAGTCCGAGTTTTCACAAGCCCTTATCGAAGTAAAATTACCGTAATTAATTAATTACAAAATGCTTAAGGGTGTCATTACGTAATGGGTTTGCTGATAACAAGATGGCCGAGATTTGCCCTAAAATATTAGCAATGTTGGTTGAGACCGCCACCGAAACACCCGTTTCCCGTGTCAGGTTTAGTCGAGAAAATACCCCCAACCCTGAATAATTGCTGTCTAGACTATTCTATATATATATATATATTCGTATATTCAATTCCTCGCTTTTCGTCCGCGGAATTTTTTCGGTTTCATTAATAGACTAGCTTTTCCGAGCTTCGTACCGACCGTACTTACGAGTAGGTATGAAAAAGATTCTCAGACCTACCAACACCACACACAAAATTTCATAATAACGGGAAGTAATAGGATAAAAAGTTTGCTATATCCGTTTCCTGGTTCTAAGCTACCTCCCTATCAATTTTTATCCAAATCGGTTCAGCCGTTTTTGAGTTATAAAAAGTTTAACTAACACATCTTTCTTTTATATTTATAAAGATAAAATATATAGAGATTGATAAAAATATATAACCCTTAACTGGATTATTTTTATAACGTCTGAAACATCTTTGGGATGCTAAAAATCGGTCTTTGTTATTCAATTTTGCGATTTAATACTTTTTTACGAGTTTTCTAACATATAAATGCAAATCATGGCTCTTAAATATAATCTATGGGATGGCTGTATTGAAGGCCATAATGGCTGACCCAGTGGCTTGAAACATGCGGCAAAGGGTCAACTGAAAAGGATTGCTCTTTTAATGTATACGCTCTCTATAGCGTTTTATATTTCGTGATTTGTAAATATAAATATCGACACGCTCGTATTCCTAAAAGCATAGGCAGAGGTATATATGCACTAACGATCATTATTATTTTTTATTATTATAACATACATAATATACATTTTAGTTAATTACTAGCTGACCCGGCAGACTTTGTACTGCCTCAATCGATAAATAAAAGACATAAACGGTAATAAATTGCAAATTGACTCTTTGACGTTAGGAACACAACTAAATTGCTTAGACAACAGTGAGTGATAATAATTTAATATGAACTTTATGAATAGCAATAAAGTTCAAATCGACTCTATAAAACGTTTGTATGGGAAATAGAAAAGGGCTGCTTTTAGGGTTTTCCCGGAAATTATTCGATTTTTTCTCAACGTTTAAATATTCCCTGGACTTCCACAAACATTTTAAGACCAAAATTAGCCAAATCGGTTCTCCAGTTTTAGCGAGACTAACGAAGGGAAATTATTTTTTATATATATTATAGAAGATTGTATTTTGCTACATTCACCCATGTTTTAAGTTTTTAAATTAATGAATTGTGTCGTTGTTAACTATAATTTTCTGTAATTAACTTTAATGTACCACCCATGTTTATTTGTCTTCTCTACCCAGGGTAAACTTATTGGCATTAAGTTCGCTTTTGTACATAATTTTTGTGCAACAAAGAATTTAAATAAATAAATTAGCCTATACTTAATAACTATTACTAGGTCCCATGATGTGACAGATGGCAAGTACGTGGTATCGTATACAAGATACAGCCTAGTGTCAGACATACCGACAAACACAAGGACAGACAGCTAAATCTTAGTCCATTACTAAGATTTAGCGTCCGTTTTATCCTTTGGGTACAGAAACCTAAAAATGAATTGCTAAATGTGTTGCTAAGAGCTAACTCGAGAACGGCTGAACCGATTTGGCTGATTTATTTCTTGTTATGATTTATTAAAATTGAGGAAGGTTTTAATGGAGAGGAAAGTGGGAAAATTTCAAGGGACAAAGGAAAAACGCTTATTTTTCGCATACAAACTATTATTAGCTATCAGTGGTGGTAATTTTACTGCTAAGTAACAAAACTTATTTTAGGTATACGCTATCTTTTTCTAATGATATGAAAAACGAAAGAGGTAGAACAGTTTAGTACTGTCAAATGGAAGCACAATAATATATACGGCTTTTAATGGAAATATCCCGAAGTATATTAAAAAAGTACAAGACAAATCTGACAAGACTAAAAGTCTTTTATCTCTTTCTTTTACTTACGTTGAAAGGATACAGCAATAACTTAAAATATCCGTCAAGCGCGAGTTGAACTTGCGCACGAAGGGTTTCGCACCATTGTTTATAGAAACGACAATAAATCACGTCTGTTATATGGGAGCACCCATTACATATTTATTTTATTATGTTTTAGTATTTGTTGTTATAGCGACAATAGAAATACATATCTATAAAAATTTCAACTCTCTAGCTATCGCAGTTCATGAGTTACAGCCTGGTAATATACAGAGAGACTTTCGTTAGGGTTCCGATTTTTACGAACTCTTAAAAGGATATTGTTAGCGGCAACAGATTTACCAGCAATACGGTACGAAGTTTACGGTATAGAAAGTACAATAAAAACACGTTTTGTGATTATATAACACGAAATAAAACGAGAAATTAAATGGCAAATTACTTATACATTGTACGTCGAAGGTAATTAAGCTCTCACACGTAACACGGACCAAGTCTGTACGTGACATGTGGGGAAGCTTTAAAGCTTTATACCGTAAAACGGCATTTTGTACCCCTTTTCAAGTTAAGCTTTGCTACTTTGGAGACCGGTTTTAATTTAAAATTAACGATCATTATGATTTTATGTGCGGGTTTTTGCGGTTAAGTCTTAAATACTCTGCCTTTTGCAGGCTGTTTTGATTATAACCTATCATATTATTTGGTTAGACCATGAAGCTAAAAGTAATCCGGAAGTTATACTCTTAACAATAACTTGTGCCTAATATTTAGTATTACTCACTCTTTCTAAACTGGACAACGTCGTACCAAACCGGCCTTGTGAGAGTGAGATAGCCGGCCCAATTAGATGCTTAATATAGCGGTTAGGAGAATAATCTTCAGATCTAGGTTGAAATTCCACTAATAAATTGCTCGTGTATTATCAGAGGGTTGTGTCAAGAGTCTCTGAAACAGGCGTGTTTGTATGAGCTAGATAAGTATGTAGTAGCTGTCTGCCTACAGGGCAAGCAACTTGTCTGACTGCGCTTGACTTTGCGGTTCTTTAGGGAAGTTTTCATAACTACTACCTTTGTTTTGCAATGGCAACTTATAACTTAGATCTGAAGGCCTACCTCAGAGAAAAACTCAAAGAAATTAATATTCTTAGGACCTCTTTCACCAAGTCTGAATAAAATATCAATTAAGTACTCATTGATTAGTACTATTTGACAGATAAAAAAATCCAGTAAATTAGTCCCATTTTACTTTACTCGGACTTTGTGATATTGCTTTCTGCATTTACTCATGAGTTTACTGAGCGATTAGCTTACATTTAACTTTACTCAGACATGGTGAAAGAGTAACATTACAAAATATTTTTTAAAATTTGATATAAGTAGGTATGTTTTTAAAAACACATATGTTATGTTATGTATACATATGTAATGTATATGTTTTTAAAAACGTTGGTGTGTTTTCTTTTAAGAGACATTTTGACATAGTACACTCTGTAAACACAAAGAACAAAAACTATCTTGCTTTGAATGTAACTCGTCTCCATAGAAATAGTCGTCGGAGGGTTGCTAGTCTTTCGGTTTTCTATAGGATGCACTTTGGTGAGTGTGCCCAGGAACTTCACGAACTAATTCCACCAGCTCCATTTCTCAGCCGTAACACGAGGCGTACTGCGGGGTATCACCCTTATTTGGTTGATATCCC
>DVZL01006228.1:0-11502 GCA_018236625.1 Lasaia peninsularis
TATTCGGACAAAGCTTCCGATGTTTAATTAATCCCAAACATAGCATAGGTGATTACAGACAGGCTATACAACTACAGTGAGATTTGGTGTTGCGATGTACCGTATCTATGTAGATGTCCGCTTCTGTATTCGAAGCTCTATGGTTTTTTCTTATGTTTCATTTTGTAGTACCCAATCAACTACGTATATATTAAAATAGCCGTTCAAATGCGAGTCGGACTCGCGCGAAGGGTTCCTTACCAATATCTATAAAAACGGCAAAAATCACCTCTGTTGTATGGGAATACCTTGTATATATAAACATTTTTTTAGTTTTTAGTAATTGTTGTTATAACAGCAACAGAAAAACATTATCTGTAAATTTTCTTCTGTCTAGCTACCACAGTTCACGACATACTATCTGTTGACAGACGGACAGCGCTAGTAATATGGAACCCTAGGAAATTATGTAAAAAAATCGATCTAATATCTTCCATTATTGTTAAAAGAAATAAAGCATCGAAAGATTTCTAAAAAAAGTACCTTCCCTATTATCCCCGAAGGCAGAGGTGTGCTAGTATATCCACGACTCGTAAGTCCCGTACTTATACATAGAACACCCACGATTAGCCACGATACTAGGGCCCTGATGTGATAGGTGGCAAGCCTATCGCGACTTCGAGCACATTCCAGTCCCGGGCAATGTAATACTTACTCAAAAAAATCTTAAAAACATTTCAGAAAAGTTGGCCGACCTGGGAATTGAAGCCGGTACCCTTGGTTACACCACAAAGGCGATAAGATTTAGATTAAACAAAAGATTGATTACTTATATCCAGTCCTTTCATAGGGTTGCCAACCAGTAAAAAGGTAATTTTAGATAATATATTTTTCATAAACACATAGATAACATTAAAGCTCGTTATATTCTCAATCTAAAAATAGGTTGCTGTAGTTCAAAGTTTAAGAAATTCGAAATTGCTCAGATTTTAAGAGTATTTGTACTGTTAACTTTGTTTTAAAATACTTTAAGACACACACATACATACACAAGCGCAAATATACGTTAAACTTATAACCCTCTCTTTCTGTCCAGGATTAGAAAGGAAAGCAAGTAGGTGAGAAAGAAATATATAATATCGACAGATTAGACGCTATTAAAATCTGGATTAACAATACAGATGGGTAACATTTGGACGGTGTACTGTGAATTGCTCGCTGCTGTCTCTATCCGGCTATGTTTATTATGTAGGACAGCAGAAATACACTGAGTTAATAGAATTACAGGTATGTTACAAATCATTGATGCACGAGTGCAGTAAGCTTACAAGTACTACAAATGTCAATTTACAAGTGCTTGTATTTCAACGTTGTGATCCGGTTTACTACTGGTTCGATCGTTAAATTGTTATATGCAATTACAATCGTATTAGACTTTTGCCCGCGACTTCGTCCACGTTTTATTTAGTTTTTATATATATTTCTAAAACAAAAGTAGCCTAACCCATTACTTATTACATCAGCTGTCAGCCAATGAAAGTCCCGTTCAAATAGCCGTTTTTGAGATTAGCGGGTACAATCAGACAGACAAAAATTAAAAAAATACTATTTTGGTATATGTTCTTTGTATGTTTAAACATTTAGTAAAAATGCGGTTATTTTAATATTACATAGATACTCCAATTTTATTTATTTGTACTGATAAGTTACTACTTACTAGCTGTTGCCTGCGACTCCGTCCGCGTGGGTTATAATCCCGTATTAATTATATTATCAAGGTACAAACTATGTCATGTCACATACAAAACGACGTACAAATGTTAGTATTTCTACGACAGAAAAAAATCCGAATAGTCTGTTAATTATGTTCTGTCGAACAACAATAAAGAAAATCAGCCAATATAACCAAGTTTAGAATTTAAATATTTACCAAATTCTTAAAGTAACATAGATTACCCCCTGAAGTATCGTTATCGTTCAGTCTAAGACGAGATGATGATAATAAAGATAATTACATTCAAAGATTCCGTACATTTCGGGTTTTAACTAATGATGGTCATTTAGACCATTTAAAAACTCGTCAGTTGTCTGCAACGCGGCCTCGTGTGGGTATTAATAATGAAATAAAAATGCCAACGAAGTCGCGGGCAGAGCCAATATAGAATAAAGGGGTACTAATTTTACAAAACATTTATACACTCGTACACTGATCTCACAAGTACTAAGGGCATTTTGTAGACATCATTTGACGAAAAGAATCGAAAAAAAAATCGCAATATACTTTTGCAATTTTGCCTTTTTGTATAATGATAAAATTCTTTTGTATGTCGAATAGTTGGAAAGAGGTGCTATCTGTTATACGCTGATTCGGCATCATCGGCAGTCTGCTTTCTTAGAAAATATCTTTGGAATTATCAGAACAATTTAGTAGACAATCTCCATTCAAACTTCGCTCTTATTTCTCAATGTCAATAGGTCTGTTTTTTAAAAGTTCACGATTCAGAGATTTTAAAACCCCAATATTAATGAATTATAAGTA
The DNA here is from genome assembly GCA_018236625.1 of Lasaia peninsularis. Lineage (NCBI taxonomy): Eukaryota > Metazoa > Arthropoda > Insecta > Lepidoptera > Riodinidae > Lasaia > Lasaia peninsularis. The sequence goes on from DVZL01006228.1 coordinate 2,519, forward strand.
ATAATTATTCCTCGATATATTACACTTACTTACGCAATTGATTTAACCCCAAAGTAAGCTAATTATATGCATTTGTTATGGGTGTTAGTCAACCATACTAATACATAGATAATATATATCCTTAAACAGATAGCAGAATTTTAATAAAATACAAATAGGTGTTTGAAATTTATGGAAAATATCCCGGATTTATCAACGCCCATCATTGAGACAGAGATTTCAATAAGTAATTCAGTTTGAAACAGCATTAGAAGCGTTTACAAATCGAGCTACTGCTCTAGACGGGTAAGATTTGATCAGTTTAATGTACTGTGAGTTGTGACACTGTGAGCCGGCCGGAGCTATCTTTGGAGCTTTACTACTTGATTATGTACTACATTGAGTAGAACAGTAACCAAATGCATTAAGTAGATACGCTATGGCATAACGTACATAGCACATCGTAGGAGGAATTAATTTGTAAATGATTTATGCTAGAGTATGTTGTAAATTACAAGCATTTTACGAGTTCTTTTAAGTGCTTGTGAATTAGGTTTATAGCCCATAATTGGACTATCTTAAGCAGACAGTCCTGATTACACAAACCTGTAGTAGAACAGTAAATAAATGCATTCAATAGATACTATTACGTACAGTAAACAACAGATTGTAGGATGAATTAATTTATTAATCATTCATGCTCGAGTGTGTTGTAAATAACAAGCATTTTACGAGTTCATGTAAGTGCTTGTAAATTGTGTTTATAGTTCAAGGCTCAGATCATCTATGGGTACAGTAACCAGCTGAGAGAGGAATTGATTTGTAAGTAATTAATGTCCGAGCATGTTGTAATTTACAAGCATACTTAAAAGTACATTAAAGAGTTTTGACTTTGGTAAAGCTTAAATCATCTTAAGAAGTCAGCCCCGAATACACAATCCTGTAAATAAAATTTAGTAGAAACTAAAATCTGACCTTACTGATAATCTGCAGCAGTGTATTTACAATCTTAAACAATGGCTTACCTGAAAAAAAAAACAAAAATAACATTAAAACCAAATACATATTAGTTAAATTTTCATCAACTCGCTGGATAGTTAAATTGGTAAATACGATTTTTTTTTAATAAAAAATAATCTCCAAAATAAATTTAAATATCAGTGCTAAAATAAAAGGAGATAAAAAAATTATATAATAGTACGTGAACATCATGACGATAACCTTTACTTGCCATTTCACCACAGAAGCGTTCTTTCAGTACTTTTTGAAATATCAACAGAAATAAAAAAATATTCATCATAACGAACTTGATGACTGATTTTTGCCATTTTACAGCATTTTTTTTTTAATTTTTGGTATAACTACAATTCAAAAAGTGTACAGACTGGAACAATCTAATCCGGGACCGACCAAAGCGCACTATCTAGACTAAGCTCGAGCAGTAATTCATTGTGAAACAGCAGAAGCGGTTACAGACCAGCCTAACACTACAGACGCGTAAGATTTGGACTGTGCAATGTCCAATGTACCGTATTACTGCGAGGCTTCTACAAACGGCCGCCATCTTATGAGCTCTACGGCTTTGCTTAATACATTATATACGACAGTAAACAAACACATCGAGTACACAGTATTAATACGTATACAGAATAGATGTTTATTTTAGATTGTGACTTTGTATAGGTTCAAGCCAGAGAACGTAATCCGTCTATTTTAAAAGTTAAAAGCTTTTATTTAACTTGCATTTTATGTATGTAAGTACTCGTATGTATGTTCGGGTGGAATCTTAGAATTCAATTTTGAAGTAGATATATTCATCCCATTGAGCTGAAATTTTATATACTTACACGTTTAGTTTGGATGACAATTCATGATAAGTTACATGATCATTCTAAATCCAATATGGCGGACCAACCAAGATGGCGGAATAGTTGTTTTTAAAGCACTTCTACAAATGGGGTATCAAAGGAAAGGGCAACTTGAAAAATAATAAAAGCTTTTTCTAAAAAGCTTTTTTTGCTTTTAATTTATTAAGATTTAACTTGACAAAAAGCAGCTGTTTACGCCCGTGTAAAATATTAAAAAACCTGCCAAGCGCGACTCGCGTACCAAGTAAAAATAAAGTCACAAAAATCACCATTGTTGTACGGGAGCAATCTTTATATCTATTTTATTGTTTTTAGTATTTGTTATTATAGCGGCAATAGAAATACATCATATATAAGAATTTCAACAGTCTAGCTATCACGGTTCATGAGATATAGCGTAGTGATAGACGGACAGCGGAATCTTTGTAATAGGGCTTCGTTTTTAACGTTTGGATACGGAACCATAAAAATAATAAACTAATGTTTAACACGCGCTAAAGAGGTCCCATAGTGGACATAGTGGATAGTAGAAATAATAATGATAATGACATGGGATGCCAATCTATAGGTATGTACGAATATATGTAAAAATCAGCGCCACTTTTCGTTGTCATTTTATAAATCAAGAACCGGCTCACCTATCCAAACTAAATGTTTAGGCTTTGTTTGGACTTTTTAGAAGATGGTTTATATGAACTTTGCGAAAAATCGATAGAACAGTTCTTAAATTATCACAACAAAATAATTCAATAAATGGCGGATCATTTTATAAATGGGGATTTTGTTGTCCAATCGAATCTTTAAACTTCTTTTATTATTTCAATTTATACCTACGCAGCGAAACACGTACCGGGCCACTAGTAGTTTATATAACAAATACCATTGATATTAAGGTATTTGTTGTCTAAATACAAAAAAAAAAAACATTAACTAGATCGAAGATAAATAGCTTGGAAGAAAAATAAATTTAGGTTAGTCTATTAGACTTGTGTCACTATGTTTGAGAAAAATAAGATACTTATACGACATTAGAGGACAACACTAATGAAAGCAGACTTCAAATGTAATAGTTTTTCTGAAACAGCTTTTGGAGGTCGGAAAAGTAGCTGATAGCGGTAATAAAATATATGGAATTGATTGAAATAGTAATTCCCTTTGTTTCATCCGTTTTGTAGCAGCTTATACAAGAATTTGTCCTCGACTTTGTCCTCGTAGACTTGTATCACACCAGCCTTTTGTTTATTTCGAAATTGCTTGTACTATACAGAATTTAATGAAATTTGGATGAAGTTTAAGTTTGATTCCTCTCTTTGAAATTAATAAATACCGACCAACTGCGAATCAGTCTCACGTACGAAGGATTCCGTATTGTCTCTAAAATAGCAAAAAATCACGTTTGTTTTATTGGAGCGCGTTTTTAATATTTATTTTTGAAGTGATTCAAATTTTTATCTATTCGGTCTAGAAGGTAGGGAAATCAGGTTAATTCGCAAATAAGCGATATATATCTAATAATCTGGCCACATCAATAACGTCTATGGTGTCTTCTGGCCACGGTTGTTTTTTACCAACAGGAGTAGAGGACAATATGTTCACCGTCACACCCCACAAAAAAGATATTAATTTCATGCATAAATAGATAATGTTTTACTGGAAATAAACTGTCATTAGAACTTTATGCTGGTTTGCTGCTTTATCCCAAAAAAACGTATTTCTAGTACAAAGAGATATTGTATTAGTCGAAAACAGAAGCGTAACAAATTTTTCTCGTAATTTGATGGTATAGTAAGCAAAGTAGCGATGGGCGAAATTGAACGAGGTCAAGCGGCAAAACGTAAGGTCTAAGCATCGTGCTCGGTGTATAACACAATATGTAGCAGTTTTAATAGGATCCGCCACGAAATTATTGTCTGCCTCTTGGATCCCGTTTCTGAGTATAATCAAGTGTCTATCTTGGGTATTGTTTTTGGATTGTTCTATTATTGTTATATTATATATTGTTATATATTGAGGCTTAGGGAGTTCGCCTTGGTCCCCACCAACTATTTATTATTTTATATAAAATTGTTATTACATAAAATTCATGAGAATTGGATAATTACTTTTGTGGTCAGACGTAGTTCGCGTCCGACTTATTTAATGATTTATTTCAGTTTATTTGAAGATCGACAAAACTGATATACAAATGCGAATGTACATATAATTTGAGGGTGGTGTCAGATGTATCTGATATCGAGGTGTTTGTATAAAGAAATAAATTAATGTGGAGAAAGTTAGGCAAGTATGTAGGAATCGTAACACTTGACACTCTCTGTCTAACCCTCAAGAAACCTGGCGTGACTATATTCTGTATGTGTGCTTATGCATCTGAATAATAAACTTTGTGTGGGATTTGGAGGTTCTAGATTTGGATAAGTACCCGATGTGGCGACGGAATTGCATCATCGGTGCATCAGTATGTACTTTTCCCTTTCGGGAATATGGGCATGAAAATATTTATTTTGTTTTTTACATCATGATACAGTGATATAATGTATAATTTGAGTAAAGTTATTAAAGAAGTAATATACGGATCAGCTTGTCAAACTTTCATTTATGCTCCTTTTTCGACTTCACCTTATCTATTGAAGATCACTACTAATATATTATAATATAAACTGATTGAGGTTGATATTAATATATTACAATATATATGACAACAAGGGTTGTTTTTACACAGAACCTCCTGACCTCTGCAATCCAGAAAGTTTTTCATTCAAGAGAAATTTTTTCATTTATGCTACGCTTTGGTTTATCAAGGACGCGAGACACGCTGTCAAACGCTTTGCTAAAATCTGTATAATTGACTTCATCGGAATAAATTCTATCCATCAACCTTGCTACGTTACGTTACTAGCTAGGTTATGTGGTAGCACGTCTTACAATTCAATGTTGACATGAAAATATGGGGCAACCCGCCCCGGCTTTGCACGGGTATACCATACATGTTATATACATAAAAACCTTTCTCTTAAATCACTCCATCTATTAAAAAACCGCATTAAAATCCGATGCTAAGTTTAAAAGATTTAAGCACACATAGGGACAGACAGAGAAAGTGACTTAGTTTTATAATTTGTAGTGATGAATAACGTACGAAGTGGCTCAAATAATTTAGCCAAGATGGAGAATAGAGAGAATTGGTCTACAGTTTCGAACTTGTTAAATATAGCTATTTTCACATAAAATATTTATATATATTTTAAATTTAATTTATAGAACCAGGAAAATCTAGCAGAATTTCATATTTAAACAAAAATAGAATTATTATTTTGCAATTTCTCGCAAAAAGCAGTACCTAGTTTAAAGTGACTCGATCAAGCAAGACACACAACTTACTCTCAACGTACGTCTCGTTTCGGCACAGAAACATCATCAGGAGAATTAAACTGCACTCCAAGACAGTCGAGCTAATATATTATTACGTGTAGTACTTTTATTATCAACTCGCTGTACCCGCGACTTCGTCCTTATTTCTATTTAATTATTTTATTTTATCCATTTCTAAAATAAAAGTGGCTTAAGTCGTTTCTTATTAAATCAACCATTTGTCAGTGAAAGACCCGTCAAATTTTTTTATTTGTATAGAGTATAAATGGCCTGAAAGATAGATCTTTAATAAAATCAGTATTTATAAGATCACTTTACTCACAAAATTTTGTTTAATCTTTTAAATACTTTTTTATTTTTTTCCCTTCTACCGACGTATTTATCGACAGTCCTCCTGGCAAAAATATTAAATTGCAAAAACTGAATTCAATTATCGAGCACATACTTGATGCAATTTTAAACCTTATGCAGTTATCTCAAGGATGGAATTACCAGGACTGGACCAAACGGAATCGGAACCACACTGGAAGCATCAGCTTACAAATTAAAAAAGAATCATCTAAATCCGGTTCGGTCCAAAGTTCTAAGGAAACAAACATTAAATTAAACAGGCCAAGTGCAAGACGTACTCGTGCACAAAGAGTTCCGTATATATTATCTGTATAAATCACGTTAATTATATGGGAGTATATTTATTTCTTCAGTTTTTATTATTTGTTGTTATGGCGGCAAAAAAATACATCATCTTTGAGAATTTCAACTATCTAACTATCACATTTCTTGAGATACATTCTGGTGGTGGTGGGCGGACAGCATGGTCTCAGTAATAAGGTTATATTCAGGTTTGGGTTCAGAACCCTAAAAATTGCTTCCAACAAATCGAAATTACTTAACAGGATTGTCGTAGGCGTTGGGAAACATATAATATTTATTACAAAACTAAAGTAACTACCCACATTCATCCCACGAAGATAAATCTCTATATATCAAACAAACACTTCAATAATCAAAAACGACTTGTACTAGACCAATACTATGAATTTTACGTCATAAAATTAACGCTATAAACTGTTTTTATGAACGGGACTCTATTACTAAGATTCCAGTCCGTCTATCTATGTGTCACTATGTTGTATCTTATGAACTATTATAGGATAGACAGTTGAATTTTTTATAGATGACTAGCTGTACCGGCGCACTTCGTACCGCCCGCACTTAGGGGTATAAAAGTAGATGTTGGCCGATTCTCAGACCTACTCAATAAGCTCACAAAATTTCATGAGAATCGGTGCAGCCGTTTCGGAGGAGTACGGGAACGAACATTGTGACACGAGAATTTTATATACAAGATGTAACTCGTTGTCGCTTTAACGAAAAATACTAAAAACAGAATAATTATTTAAACGGAGTTCCCATTCAACAAACATGATTTTTATGCTTGATAAAAATAACGGCAACAGACGTTTAAAATATTAATAAAATATTGAATTGAAAATTCGATTAAATATAATTAAATGCGTCCCCCATACAATAAGCGATTTAACTATTTTATATTAATAATACGGAACCCTTCAAGAAACGGAAGTTCACTCCCACTTGGCAGGAGGTTTTTTTTCCATTACATACATACATACACACATATATACATACGTACAACTCAAGCTAATAAAAGCGTATTAAAAAAAACATCGAAATAAGTGATTATATACTAGCTGTGCCCGCGACTTCGTCCACGTTTTTATTTAATTAATTAATTTTATACATTTCTTAATAAATCTAAGCCGTTCTTTGTTACATTAGCTATCTACCAGTGAAAGTCCCGTCAAAATCGGCCCAGCCTTCTCAGAGATTAGCGGGTACAAACAGACAGAGACAAAAATTCTAAAAATAATTGTTTTAGTTTTACAGACACTCCAATTTTATTTATTTGTATAGATAACATGCTTCAAGTTCTTATTCGCGGGAGCCACTTGTTAATATAAAATCTCAAGTGCAATATTTTATAACTGGTTTTGTTTGAAAACAAAATTGAAAGTATATATCATTGCTCTCAAAACATTGTTTGCACCGCTTAAAAACATTTGTCATAGTCTACAATGTGTTGTACGAACAATACAAGAACCACTGAGTGCAACGCGTGGGAAAATAAAACATGGCGTTTTACAAACCCGTTACAATAAGTTGATCTCAATGGTCGAGGGGTTAGCGTGCACGCCGGGCTGGGTTCGATTCCCGACGGACATTTGTTTGCTAAACAAGGATGTTCTACTTCAAATCTGGGCGTTTGTAAAATTATTCTGGTATCTATTTAAGTATTTCTATGTTTTAATATCGTCGATACCCTTAGGTAGGATTAGATAAGTTTTTGTAATTTTACCTTGGATAAAAATATGCAGATAAAGAAAAAAATTACATTTTTCTCACTGATGCTTGAAGCGTATAGAAATATCTTAAGAATATTATCTAGATGCACGGTAGTAAGCCCAACCAAAATAAGTCAAGCGAAGTCGCATTACCTACCTTGATATGAAGCACATCACCTTTCTATTTAACTTCATTTAGGTTTGAATTATATAAGATGCAAAAATTGAAAAATTCATTTAAAATGTGGTACTTACTTTTCTAAAGTAAGAATTGCACATAAGACGTATGCTAAATACTTTATTTTTTATATTTTAATCTCTAGAAGACTAAGAATTTAGTAAATATGAAGCCTTGGTAATATATTAACTATGTCGGTAATGGTTGCCGGGGATGGCGATACCTACTTTCCAAAAAATATCGATTTTAAATCCATTCCAATTGCAATCTGATGAACTGATTCACTAAAAAACGAAGTCTAAAAATCGATTTTTTAAAAAAAATATCGTTTTCCAAGTTTTCGTTTACGTACAAAGCAAATTCGTTTTTAATAAACAAGATAAATATTATAATTAACGATTTGTTATCAATATAATCAAGGAATTCAAAAATAAGTACCTTCACGCCTATATTACTTCAATAATAGTAATAATTTTATTACCATATCAAAGTATCTAATCAAATGTAAGACAAGACATATTTTATTTTCTAAAAATATAGGTAACAAAGTTATGAGAATCGATAATGTAGCTTATAGTTCCGAATTCTTAACATCTAAACAGAAAAAATCGAATGTGAATTGAAAGATGATGTATTGATACACTGAATCGATTCAGTGCTAAGTATCGATTAAAAACATCCATCTTTTTCGCTCGAGAAATCGATTCTTCGGTCAGTTGATCTCAGATCGCCATCCCTAAATGTTGCTTTAGTTTCGTCTAAGCTTGAAAATTATATAGTTATCTTATAACTTAGTCTATTATCTCACTAATACCTATCGAGATATCGGAATAAAGCTATTCTACCTGTAAGTTGATCTAAACTACAGATAGTTTCGAAATTTGTCTAAACTCTATGAAGTAATTTCGGTCTTTATCCCGTACCGAGATAGACAGATTAACCGATCAAGTAAAAAGAAACAAAAGGAAAATCCGATATAAGTTTTCGAGTGTTGAGTGTTGTAATAAACTCGACTTCATTTTGTATAATAAAGCCCATATACAAGTCAATATTACGTTCTGCTTGAAAATATTAAAATTTACCGACATGAGTTATTTAATGTAAGGATTTATAAACTTTACTGGTGGTAGAGTGCTGTGTAGCAATTCGCCCGGGTAGGGATCCACCGCCTTACCTATTCCTGCCGCCATAATGACATTGTCGTGTTCCGTTCCGGAGGGTAGGGTA
>DVZL01006229.1:0-11502 GCA_018236625.1 Lasaia peninsularis
TGCAGAGGTCAAATGGTTCATAATGGGTTTTTTTTTATCTAAAAACCATAATATTGCTAAATTGGATTTGTGCCCGATATGGCGACGTAATTGCTTGTTTTATCGTGAGACCTAATATCGTCGGCTAATCGTGGGTGCACTTGAACATCTACCTACCCCTTCCAGGATACGAGCGTGGTGGTATTTTTTTACCATAATCTGCTAGCACATGGCCTGGTCGCGGTAAGTGCTGCCACATGTTTAATGTCAGAAAGTTTTACTCCGCTTGATAAACATACTTTAGTACAAGTTTGTAGGAACTTTGTACAGGTTTAGATAACAACCGTGCCTTGAGTGGCTTCCTGCTTTACCGAGATAAAAAATCGAGCAAAAACATTGTTTTATCTGTGACCTTTAAACCTGTTTGATGATCTGCAAAACATTACTACCCAAAATCGCATACTGCAGAAATTCAACTCGAAGAAATATTAAAAGTGTTAAAGCGTTTTTTATGGTTCCGTATAAAAAGAGTAAAAATGAAACCCTATCTAGACTATACTGAAGTCTGTCTTTCACTAAGCTGTATTTCATGAAATTTTCAGTTACATTCATATAAACTGTTGACACAACGAGTAAACTATTTATTAATTATAATTATTCTAAATACGCGATTTTTTGCTGATTTAGTAATTGATAGATATGGTACGGTAATGCGTGAGTTTGATCGATTTTCATTAATTTTCTTATAAAATAAACTACATAGACTACTATTTATCCAGATAATGCAACCAGTTCCTAGCGAGCTAAATAACATAACGTTAACAAAAGTAAAAACGTTTGTATAAAATGAGTAATGAGAGAAGGCAAGTAGGAATTTGGCACTCTTAATCTCAGCCTACCCCACAACGGAACTGGTGTGAAGATATTTATGTATGTGTGTGTAAATAAAACCGAGACCAAAAGCTCATATCGTATACACAAAGATAAGGCTCATCTATTCCACGTAACCTACTTTGCATGTATTAGTACGAGATGCAGAAATGTCGACGTCTCGGGACCGGTTGGCCGTTTGTGGCACGGAGATTTCTCTGATACCTCGTGGTTCAGATATAAGGCCACACGTGAACTGTCGAGAAAGTTACTGACACTCGTAATAACGTTTGTACACGTCTTAGCGACTCTGCGCAGCGCGGGCGCCGCGCGCCACCACATTTACCTACCTAATGATTATCAGGTCTCTATATACATATATCTTGATATTGCGATATCAAGAGGCTCAACAGCCTAGGGGTACGCGCTTCGAACTTCCATTTCAGTAGTCCTAGTTTAAACCCCCTCCGCGTCATGTTTTTTTCTAACTTCTTGTCATTAATCAGTGTCACTGTCGTGTTCCACTTTAATTCTTTATTCTTGCATGCAGTGATTATTTCTTAAAAGGAATTCGTTCATTTGATGGCATCCCCGAACGGATTTTCTTGGGTTTTTTATGAAGTTCATACTATCACATAAATTCTTTAAAGTCGGGGTTCTTTAATTACTTCATCCTTTTTAATCTCATCAGGCCCGTCCGCGTCGTGGGTTTTTTAAAATGTTTAAACAAGTTTTTACAATTATATTTAGCAGACATTTTTTATCCAAATACCGTTCTTTTATAATAAGACGATATTCACGTTTTTAAATCGATACAATTAAGTTTTATCTCGCATAATCACGTTCACTTTTACTAAGCATAAATTAAACATTATTAAAACAAGATCGCATGCTCTGTGTAAATAAAGCGAATAGAAAATCGATTCACAAAGCAGGTGACGTCGTTACTGCATGCTTCTGTTCTGTGATAGAATTGTTTCTTAGGCAACAGCGAATCGATTACACTAATCGATTTCGTAATTATCGATTAATAAATTAGGTAAACATGAATAATTATGAGCGTCATTAACTTTATTATTAATTAGTGTATGCCTGCTGCTTGAGTAGTCTTATTGTAGACTTCCTTAAAACACCAGAAGAACTAACAAAAGTAGACAAATAAGACAGTACTTACTGCTGGAAGTAGGTATGTACCTAGCTACTTCCAGGTAGGTAGGTATCCGAGGAGACCTAGGTTGACATTCCACCACAAAATAACTCGCGTATTATCCGAGGGTGGTGTCAAGAGTTTTTGAAACCGGTGTGTATGCTTGAAGGGAATGATGAAAGAAGAGGAAGCTAGGCAGAAGTTTAGGGACCGTAACATTTGGCACTCGATACTCTCTGCCGATCTCGCAATGGATCTGGCGCGAAGATATGTATGTATGTATACTTATTGATAACGATTCGTTTATTATGAGGCTTTGAACGGATGGAATCAAGCTATGAAGCTCAGCTGTGCACACTCACCGAAATATATCCTATAAAATAGACCACCCACTCAGCGACGATGTTCATGACTTTGCAGTTTAGTAATGTGTATGATAATGATAAAAATGCTTGGGATTACTTGATTTGGATGGAACTTGCACATAAGGTCTAACAGCCCGACCACAGGACAGCGGCTACCTACAACATTGTAGTTGTCTCTTACCATCAGGAGGTCCGTGTGCCTGTTCGCTGTCTTATCACATAAATATATGATTGCTCCTCTTCCAATCTCTTTTATTGTTGTAGAATGTAAAATGTGTGTATTTAGAAAATAATAAAAAAGACAAGCCCCGCTGAGTTTATTTCGACGGATCTTTTCAGTGAGAGGCCGTGTTAAATTTTAGAATTATATAGACGCGTCACAAGAACCGCTTGCAAGGTCTATGTGATAAAAAATATTATCTATATATATTCTTCACACCACCCTCGGATAATACACGAGCAATGTGGTCGTGGAATCTATACAAATAAATAAAATTACATTGTCCGTATGTAATAATATAATAACCTCTCTTTACTAAAAGCATAATGTGTATGTTTATAAGGTAATCTATATAGGATTTTTTTGAAATTTTTGTCTGTCTGTTTGTACCCGATAATCTCTGAAACAGTTGGACCGTTCTTGACGGAACTTTTACTGGCAGGTAGCTGATGTAATAAAGAACGGCATAGGCTACCTTTATTTTAGAAATGCATAAAATAATTAAATAAAAACGCGAACGAAGTCTCGGGCACAGTTTGTATTAACTAATCTGACAGGACTTAACATTCTCTGTCTCTTTCATTTACGTTAGTTAAAAGAAGATAGCGATAATTTAAAGTAAGTTTGAAATTGGCTACTTTTATTTTAAAAATGCATAAAATAATTAAATAACAACACTAACGAAGTCGCGGGCACAGCTAGTAATAACTATGTTTAAGGTGTTAATTGATAACAGAAAACTCGCGTGGGGGTCAAGGTTGTAGCCTCGAAATAAAACGGAAAATGGTAGGCGGCCTTACCAACTACCTGCCATTGTATACATGGCGAATTCTACCGATAACGCACCTTGGCATCGTTTGTTATATTGTATTCATAATATCTTTGATTCGCCCACGGTTTAGCCCGCGCGGCTGTATGGGCGAGTATTACTTCAAAGATATACCCCTAAAAGCAATCTACTCAAATAAATAAAATTGGTGTGTTTCTATGTATTATTAAAATAACCGCTTTTTGCTAAATACATAATATGTATATTTACAGGAATACATACACATACAAAAATTATATTTTGTAGATTTTTTTATTGTCTGCCTGTCTGTCTGTTTATACAACTGATATAATGACGAATAGTTTAGGCGTTTTTTTATGATATTGGAAGGCAAACACGCAGATGGATTTCCTGATGGTGAAAGGTGGAAATGGTGCATTGCCAACCTGAGGCTGGGATGGTAAGCCTCTTGCGTGAGTAAGTTCACCGGCTACCCTACCCTCCAAAGCAGAACACGGCAAAGACTCCACCACTTAGTCAATGTCACGGTGTTGATGACAATAGACCCTGTGTTCGCCTCTTACGAGCTGCCTGGGTGGAAGGTAGTTGGCCTATTCTACAACGGAACCCGGACCAACACGGGAGAAAACTATTTTTACTTTAAAATAAAATAATTAAACAAAAAGTCAGACTTGCACTTGGCTACTGTTTTAGAAATATAATAACAGGTGAATATTTACCGTTTTTGTATTAGCTTACTCTAGATTCTCATACATAATGTTATAATATTTTAATTCTTTACGCGCTATAAACTGGTGGTTACTTTTAAAGGTACAATTTAAGAGTATTAAAAAATTCTTTAACATAAAGAAGCGCCTTCACGCCCATTATCCCCGAAGGGTTAGGCAGAGGTGTGCCAGTATATCCACGACTCGTAATTTCAGTAAATATACTAGAAAACCCAGGATTAGCCAAGGTGCTAGGGAAACCAATCGGCTGTTTGGGTCTCAAAGGTTAGGTCAACCCGACAAAAGTTTTCGCGCGCGTAGCGAATCAAAAAAATGGTCGCTGCTTTTGTATCGATAACTGCACACATGGCTACCATTCCTTTAGGGAAACAAAGAACAGTGGTTGCAGATTGTTACACAACTGTTTGCTGGAAGTCATATACAAACTACGTAAAATCCGAACCGTCGCATATTTTGTGACTTCGCCACTATGAGCTCACCACAGACCACATATCCCAATTGGGGTATGTGATCTGTAGAGCTCACATACTGCTGGCAAAACTATCGCGTTTTTAAATCCGTAAAACGTGGGTTTTTGATAGAGCATCTTCCGTACAGCCCTAACCTGAGCGTGATTATTTTTGTCCCCTCCGTATAAATAATAATTATCTGGGCTGAGCACTCTGCTCGCCCACAAAGTCCGGTAAAGTTGTAAGAGCCACTCGGTTAGCAACAAGTTAGTCCGTATCAAAAAAAAGTGATTATTTTACATTTCCAACAATCAAAGATATGTTACGTGTCACAGTTTCAAAGCTCACAAGTGGCAGTCGACGTTTATTTATAACGACCGATTTATAAGCGACCGATTTATAAGCGTGCGTAATTTATAAGCTTCAGACTGGAACAACTTTTATAACAATTGGTTCGATCGAATGCAATTATGCATCGATTGTCTTTGTACTTTTTTCTATACCCATTCTTTTCGGTGTGGTCCGCGTACGTAATATTTCGATGCTGATTTTTCTACTCAGCATTATCTCTTGGGAATACAGGAGTGACGATATATTTTTTTTATTTTTAAGGCATAAGACAGCGAACAATAACGCCTATCCTGATGGTAAGAGACAACCGCGGCCTAAAAACATCATATATGTTGTAGGTACGTCACTGTCCTGTGGCACATATATTTATGTGTGACATATATATTTATGTTACATATATATTTCACATGAAAACCGGAAATTTTACTAGTAAATTAAAATCACATTACAAAGTAATTACATAAAGAATGTCGGTGTGGGTGTATGTATGTCACAATGTTTATGAAGACCGTATGCTATTGGTATTCATACGTGATCTATCTCGCATTACCATGGTCATAGCTCGAGTATAAGTCGCAATTTGCACTTACGTGTGGTGTTGGTAATACGAGTTAGAACATCTAAGGAAATAATGATTTTCGCTGACAATACGCTTCTGATAAAGATATTAATACGACAGATATTACTACGAGTTCTAGAAATGAACATGATCTATTTGCCGAATGTGTGTGATATAAAGTTGTCACAAAACAAAAGTTTTTAATAATACCAGCATATTCTACCCCAATGCGGTGTGCAAATATTTTAACACATAATTTATAATTATTTATTAATTACTAGCTTTCTATTGGTATACATATAGATGGCAATAGATATATATTATACATAAAAAACAAAAATTACCAACATTTCGACGCACAAACATTTTTTGTAAAAACTTTTTCATTGTTTCTGAAATATAAACATTAAATTACAAACAATTCGACAACAGGGTGTGTATACGTGTAACAAATTCTTGTGTTTATGTGGAAATGCATGATAGTGTGTTTAATGTTTTATTTATTGATTTGATGTGCTTTATAAGCATTATTATAGATAAATATTAGCGTTCTGCACTTCTCCTACACATTAACTATAAGTGTGCCTTTCATACTCCTCCATCCACAATTTTCGTAAAAAAGGGTCTTAAATTTTTACTTCACGTATAATATAATGATTCATTATTACTTTGCACGTGCTAAGAAATTTCATGCCAAAAAAACCGAAATGCACACAAACCTTGACTTTCGCCAACCTTGAGCAATAAAAAATGGAAACTCACGTTATAATAAAATCATTAAAATATAATGATCGAAACGTTTAAATACCAGTTTCAAATAAAACTAATGGGCATGGAAACCACATTCAGCTCAATGCTATGAAATTGTTCCACGAGTCACGTTAGACACGGCCTAGACCTTCGCCGAAGACATTAACATTCCAAAATAGACCAGCAGCTGGTGCATTGCGACGGACACGACCTGAATATATGATCATGATGTCGCTTTCTGGACAACTTTCGGTAGCCAAATATAATTAGTGGTGACATCAATAGCATCGAGTACATATACCAATTCTATGGTCAATATAAGTAATCGTAGTATAGACCACTTAACTACCATCCAGAACCGAGATACTGTGGTGTACTACTGTCGCCTGTCAAGATCATCAGCCGCTTAGGATTTAATGTAAATTTAATAACTCTAACCGAATTACTAATGATTTTTTAAAATACGTACTTATTTTACAAATCAATTGTTATTATAAGAGCAATTACAGAAATATATTAAATACTAGCTGTGCCAAAATAAAATTCTAATATAAAAGTAACCTAAGCTATTCGTTATTACATCAGCTATCTGCCAGTTTAATTCCCGTCAAAATCGGTCCAGCCATTGGCTGGTACACACAGACGACAGATAAACGGACAAACATTCTAAAAAATATTATTTTGGTATATGTACCTTGTAAACATACTTACATTTTTATACATGCATTTGGCAAAAAGCTGTTTTTCTAATAATAAAATATAGACATTACAATTTTATTTATTTGTATAGATAGATAATTTTCTGGAGAATGTAACTTCCGTAAACATATATGTATATAACCCGACCCCTTTGTTGCAAAAAGTAATTATAGAAATATATGAAGTATCTGGAATGCTGCCAGGAGAAATCTATTACCATTTATTGGCCATTAGTATCCGCCGGGTGTTTTCTAAACTATTTACAACGGAACACGAGTTACATTCTTGAAATTTTTAGATATTACTTGATGAATATTATCAGTGCCTAAGCAAACAATAGCAGGTATGTGTCAAAACTTTAGACCCCTTATATTTTGCACACTTATAGTTTATGGGTAGTATAGAACACTAATATTTTTCAATAATAATGCTTTTCAATTACATTAAATCAATAAATAAATTACACACACTACGTGGTAGTGTGTGTAATTTATTCATTTGACACACACAAACTTTCACTGGCAGACAGCTGATTTAATAAGGAATAGCTTAGGTTATTTTTATATAAGAAATGTGTAAAGTAAAATAATTAAATAAAAACGCGGACGAAATACCAAGTACAGCTAGTCTGATATAAAAACGGGAATAAATAAGATGGAGGATGTATTCGCAAAGTCACCCGAAGATAGTGAGATCTATCAAATTTATCGACAGCATTATTATTCACCGCATGTTCTAAGCTAAAACAGGGTACAGGTCAAATTCTCAATGCGATAGTTAGTCTCTCGAACCGGTTATGTAGTGAAATCTAACCAGCCAAGTGTGTTGGAATTTAAGATCGTATTATAAGTGACTACCATTATACTTGTTATGATTTACAGTCTGTGGTAATGTTTATTTTTTTTTCGGCATGGACCTAAACTGACATTAGTTAAGTTTAGTTAATCTGTATCAAGTTATTATATGTATGACTTCGTAAAATCGAGCTTAAAACGCCATGATGATGATTTTAACCGACTACGGCGAAGAATGAGGAGGATTTTGGTTTTAACCGGTATGTATGTATTTACTCAATATGGACGCTGACTATGACACCAATTTTTACGCAAAGCGACTGCCATCTGACCTCTGCAACTCAGAAGGGAAACTAGGCTCAAACCTAGATTAAGTCGAATTCAAAGAATCTGTGTTTCTTCACGATATCCTTCATCTTAAGATCATACAGAAAATGTTAAAAAGTTAGAAAAACTCATTAGTACATGGCGGCGTTCTAACCTGGTCTACCGGAATGGAAGTCCGAAGCGGGTACCACTAGGCCAACGAGGCTCTGTCAAGCATACTATTCATACTATATACCAAGAGAAAGTCTCATCAAAATCGGTCCAGCTGTTTCAGAGATTAAACAGACAGAAAAAAATGTAAAATCTATTATTTTGATATACGTACCGTGTATTAGTTTAATACTACAAACGGACATTTAATTTTTATTTATTTGTATAGATTTTGTTTTTCGACGCATTTTACTATTGAGTAGACGGTAAATGGTTATGCTAGAGCTGTGATTCTTGTCACATGGGAAGTCGTTTCTATTGGTGAAAACTTGGTATTTTCCGTGAGTTTCCAATCAAACACCAAGTCAGCACGGCGGGGAACTAATTTAAAATATTATGCGGTGACTAAAGTAATAATTAAAAACGTGTCGAACTGATGTAGTTTGCGTCTTGTCAGCACTTTCACTGGAAATATCTTCAAACTGGAGAAATCAGACGAGACGATGATTTGACAAATAGGAATGTTTTACTGTGCTGCGTTGTCATTTTTTGAATTCCGTACCCAAAGGGTAAAATACGGAACCCTGTTACTAAGAAGCCGCTGTCCGTCTGTCACTCTGTCACCAGGCTGTATCCAATGTCCAAGTCCAAGGAAATCATCGTTGAGAAACCCGCAATTTGTGCCCCATATGGCGACGGACTTGTTAACTGCCACATGGAACTATCGTCGACTAATCGTGGGTGCATATACCTCTTCCTACCTTTTCGAGGACATGGGTGTGACGTTTTTTGATATCACTCGATGGGCAAGTTATTCTACATAACAGGCTCTTTAAACTGGCCAGAGACCGAATATACAAGTTCCTCTGCACGCTAGGTAAACTTATTTTAGGTACATGCTATCTCTTTCCAATTAAATGAAAAACGAAATAGATAGAACATTTTAGTCATGTCAAATAAGACAGAATTCAATAAACTGTAGTGTTTTTAGTCGCATTTTACGAAGTATACACAAAATGTCTATAGAAATGTCACATCTATACAAATAAAATTGGAGTGTCTGTATGTTATATATAAATAACCGCTTTTGGCTAAATGCATACCTATGTATATCAATATACAAGGTACATTTATCAAAACAACATTTTTTAGAATTGTTGTCTGTCTGTCTATTTGTACCCGCTGATCTCTGAAACGACTGGACTGATTTTGACGGGACTTTCACTGGCAGACAGCTAATGTAATAAAGAACAGCTTAGGCTACTTTTATTTTAGAATTAATTAAATAAAAGCGCGAACAAGGTCGCGGGCACGACTAGTACTAACTAATCTGACAGAACTTAACATTTTTGTCTCTTTCATTTACGTTAGTTAAAAGAAGATAGCGATAATTAAAATAAGTTTAATTGGCGGCAGCAGAGTTACCAGCACTGTTAGATGTATGATAAATCTAAAACAATACATATACAAGCGTTCCTTTCACAAAACCCACCAGTCACTATTGGCCGCACCCATACTTTTCCATTTACTCGACAAACCGGAAACGACGGTTGGTATTTTAAGACCAGCTGTGATAAATCTACACTTGGATGTTACTATTAAGGTCGGTCCGGTAATGCGTACGGTAAACATGATTACGTCGTAATGTTGGTCACATTGGTACAGTAAACTGCAATAACTTTTAAAAATAAAATTTGGTTGTGGATCTTCAGTCTGTGTGATTTATTTGAAGTGTTTATTTTTCAGTCGAAATATTTATTTAAAATTAAAAAGTAAAAACATTTATAAATATCATCACATCCATATCTCTACAAATAAATAAAATTAGAGTGTCTGTATGTAAAATTACAATAACAGTTTTTTACTATATGCATCAGTATTTTTACAAGGTAAACATGACCAAAACAGTATTTTTTAAAGTTTTTTTTATCTGCCTGTCTGAAACGTCTGACTGATTTTGACAGGATTTTAATGGCCGACAGCTAATGTAATAAAGAGTAGCTTAGGTTTATTTTAGAAATGTATAAAATAAAATAATTCAATAAAAACGCACAGGAAGTCACGGGCACAGCTAGCTCATATATAATAAAAAAGAGACTTAAAATATGGCGTCGAATAAATTTTTGCATTAAATATTTATATTTGAATCACAATTACAAAGGTATAGTTGCAGAGTGCGTTTTGCATTCAAATATATGCACGTAACATGAAGACAATGATCTCTAGAGCTGATGCTTTAGATCAGTGACATTAAATATTAAATTACATTACGTTTATGTGGACGAGCGTAGTCCGTGTCCGACTTTGACGCACAAGATCCCGGGTTCGGAATCGACGGCAACTTGCATATTAATTTTTTTTTGCACTGCTTCACTAATATACTTTTATAATATATATTAGCCGACCAGTATCGCTTTTTACAGCATCTTCAGGGCTATGTTATTTAAAATATTATGTAATTTGAAGATAATTATTTGATATTAACCGACCGGTATAAAACATAAAATTTTAATAAGTATGACCAAGCGCCGGCGCCACCGCTTTTTTTTCAGTTTATCTTAAAAACAACGTTGCTTAAAATTGGATTTGGGTCCGATATGGCGACGGACTTTTCACCTATCATTATATCTTCGGTATTTACCTCTGCCGACCTCTTCAGAGAAATGGGCGTAAAGATAATTATTTTCATTTTTTATTTATTTTAATTTGTTTGTTGCAGTATCTTTGAAGAATTAATAAGCTTTATTGAACTTATTTTCGAGACCGACTATACTGATACTCCCATTAATGTTGTCCAGTTAGACACCTGTTTTCCATCTCGTACAACAATATCTATGATCACAAAGCAATTTGACCATAAACCCATACACTCAATAGTTATTACCGTGTAGCGGCTTCTCGCTCCAATAGATTCTAATTAGCACAGATGCAATTAAAACATTATAATTAGATTATCAGGTTGTTTTTCAAGTGAAATATGATAGTTTAATTCTTTACCATTATTTTACATTAGTCAAGTGGGATAGACAATATTGGCAGGATTTATTATAATATGTTGTCAGGGATGACATTTTTGTTTGTGTTAAAATATCATGACTAACGACAATCTACTTAAATTTGTAGAAAAAAAAATTTTGTATCAAATTATTTTTGCTTAAGTAATCATTTTGAGAGTCTGCCCAATGGAATTTTTAAGACTTCGCACTATCCTCTTTCTCTTTTGTTTCTCCTTACATCTTCTAAAGGGTTTTAAAAAAGTACCTTCACGCCTATTATCCCCGAAGAGGTAGGCAGAGGTGTGCTAGTATATCCACGACTCGTAAG